>SSNR01000039.1:3046153-3069427 GCA_006937965.1 Callopanchax toddi | reverse complement strand
GGGGGGGGGGGGGGGGGGGGGGGGGGTCCCCATCCTGTACTCTCCACCTGTCACTGTAACCAGGTGGGATATGAGTTGGCTGGAGATGACTCATCTTGGTATGAAAGACAGCCATTTGTAATCCATTCAAACTTAAGACAAACTGAAATAAACTTGTTGATATCGAGTCTCTGAGATATTTAGGAACGGGATCCGTTTGTGTCGTTGGTGTCTTTTCTCTTATTTTGTAGCCTCTTTGTTTCTCACACTGCTGTGATTCCCGCTCTTTTTACAGACAGTTACAACCCCCAACCCTTCTTTCTCTTTCATAGTTGGTGCTTCTGTTTCCCTCGCTGTGCCCCAGTGGGAAACTCTGCCTTCCCCGTCGCTCTCCTTGTAGTTTGACTCTCTGTGGATTTTGTACAGACAGTAGGGTCAGCTTTGAGGGAGGGCTTCGTACTTGATTTGCAGTCTCTCCTCATAATGCTCGGTTCATTCAAGCAGCCTGTTGACAATGGCGGGCCCCCCGTCTGCAGTCCCAGCCACCCATAAGCTAACCATTGACATATTGTCGCTGGTTTCTATGGAGAAGGCAGTTTAGCGTTGCTCCTCGGGGTCATTGTGAGAGAGGTGGCCTTGATTTTATTTCACCAACAAACAACGTGGAAACATTTTACATCATGTGCTGATAAAAGAACAAGTTGGTGAAAGTGTTTTAGCAGAACAAAAGAATAGTTTTCACTTTTGGGTAGATTAAAATGAGGACTTCAAGCCAGTACTTTCCATTTAAATAATGTTATATTGCATTTCTGATGGCTTTGGCGCTATATTGGATTTCAGTGGTCACTTTTAGGCTCTAAATCTGTGTTTGTGCAGTAGACTATGAGGCTGTTCTGACTGACTGGATGTCATGTACAGCGTTTATAAAAAAAAACAAAACAAGTGGTTTGAGTGGACCAAGAAAAATCAAGCCATGGTGTACATGTGTGTGTCACAGTATGCCTCAGACTGCGAGGATTAGGAGGAAGGCTGGAGGTAGTGATGTGTCACCGTGTTTTAAGCCAGACCACGCGTCTTTTCCACCTCCCACTCCCTGTGCCTTTCCTCTTCCTGAAGTGTGTTTTTTTTTGGGGGGGGGGGCTGCTAGGGGCTCATGTGTGGGGGGAGGTTATGGACAGGAAGGGGACCTGGAAGGAGAAGTCTGTTTTTTGTTTTGAGGCTCACTGGAGGACTGGCAGAAATTATGTTGGAAATCAATGATAGCAGCTGCATCACTCAGCAGTTTAAAGCCCAGTAATTTAATGTATATTGGTTTAAAATGAACGCTGGTTTTACTGGCTTTTTAGCTGTAAGGTAATAAAAATACTCCCATATGTAGAATCATTCAACTTGTCTGATCTAATAAAGTTTAGCCAGAGAGTTGCTTCCATACTTAAAGGTTTGTTTACAGTTTTTTTCTTTATAGTTTCCGTCTTATTGTAATGTTTTTGCCTGTCTCTGCACATGCTCAGTAAAACTGGTTTTAGCAAAATATTTCATGAACAGGTTTTTAATCAAACTCAGAAAATTAGTCATTGCACACTTACAGCTACCTCCTTTAGACGTCAACTCATTTCAAGATGGCTACCACAGCCAACAGACCTTAAAGGTACTATAAGGAATCTGGTAAACAGTGTAGCTTAAAATGTTTTTTTCATGCCTCTTAACAACGTTCTAACATAGTATAGCTATGAATATATTGTGGCGATTAAAAAAGAAAAATGAAAAGTCAATAAAGTGGTTCTCGCAGTTCTCTAAAAGCCTCAGCCAATCAGATGTTTCGGACTGAAAGCAACTATTGGACAATCCGGCTGTCTGTCTCCTGAAGCGGCTCACTTCCTCACTGCTTGGATCCTCCATTAATGCTGGTGGAGCATTTTTCAGCAGAACATCCAGGAAGTGAGAGAAGGACAGAAACGGCTGTTAGCGCTTCAATTTTAGGAAAAAATACCAGAGTCCCAAAAAGAAAAACACATTTTCAGCTAGCAGGAAACTAAAAACACTTGGACGTAGAAAGAGGAAAAGCAGGGGGAACATTAGCATAGCGTTTCAACAGCTGGTGTTTAGCTCTCTATTGTTACTGTGGTAATGTGCGGTCCCATGTCCAGAGGAGGCGCGGCATAATACCCGACGGGAGGGGTGAGAGCTAACGGTACCTAGCTGGTTTGAAAATTTCCTACTGCACCTTTAAAACACAAACAAACAACTACATCTCGTTCAATTATTATATAAAGTAATTGTATTGAGTTAAAATATGGTGTTTTATTTGCTGAGTCATCCTTAACACATACTACATGCACTGACTGATCATCTGAGATCTTTGCTGAGAAGTTGTATTAACTCTCAGTTCTGTCTGTTTACTAGCAACACGTCTCATTACCCACTTAATGACATTCTCATTGCACTTCTATCTTTTGGTGTCCAACTCGGTCAGCTTCTATGAAGCTTAGATCCAACACATACTAACTGGTCACCCAGGATCTTGTGATATGGCTTGAGGCTGTGCATATTTTCAAGATTTGGTCAAAAACAGCTGTAACTCTATTTCTTAACATAATATGATCTTAGTTTAAAACTTTGGCATGCTAGGCACTGGGTGGTACACATTCCTTCAAGGAGTTTTTAACGTGTCTCCACCAAAGGCTGCTTAAAGTTAGTCTAAATGATATTTATGTAACTGAAGGAATATCATATTCATATTCTCAAGATGCTGAGAGGATAATCCACTTCAACCCAGTTTTCTCTTTAACGTCAGGCGAGACGTTTCTGTTAAGACGTTGAAACGGCGTTGAGTGTGACTTTGTTTTGATAGTTTATTAGTGTGCATATGAAACCCCCCCCCTACAGTGGGATGGAGAGCTCATCATGCCCAAGTCAACATCATAAGTCAACAAATGTTTGATGTGTGCCACTCAGGCTGAAGACAGAAGACTTCATTTAGTTAGCCTGAATAAAATCTGAGCAGTTAAACAGAGCGGGTTCTTTGTTGGCATAAATATGGATCCTCCATCGCCCTCCAATATCAGTAAAACATCTGCACTTTCTCTACTTAGTCAGAACTGGCCTCACACTGACTTCATCTGATCCATAACCCCCTTCAAATGCCCCCGCCCCCTTCTTTGTGAAAACGTTTGCATCATGTGTGCTCCTTTGCTCTCATTCTGCCTCAGTTTTGGCTCGAGGGGGATTTCAACATTTTTGCATGTTGTTGTGACCGACCGTGCTCCCATCAGCCTGTCAGTATGTGGCGACCTGCTGGTGTTTATCCGTCCTAGAAGGTGGCAGTGACGCCCCTTGGGTGCCAGTTGCAGCAGTCTCAGGGAGGGGGTCTGACCATGTTCAACGTGGTCAGCTTTCAGACTTTCTGTGAGGTTCTGCCTGATGTGACTGACACTATTGTGCCAGGTTTCTGAGCACTCGTCCTGCTCCTACAGCGCAGGCCTCTCTGGATTAGGAAAACAACAGCTGTATTGTGTGTGTGTGTGTCTTTGCAGAGTGTGCACACATAAGCAGCATGAGCATGGCCGTTTGTACATTGAGATGTGGTGGAGGGAGGGAGGGAGGGGGGTTTGCAGTAACTGGATGTCGGCCTTGCTTCTCACCATCCAGTCTCTCTGGCTCCCAGCCCGATGTTTACAGTGTGACTGCGTTGTTACAAAGCAGCCGAGTGGAATGAGTTCACATTGCTGAGATGTTTCTGCTGAATATTTAGATCCAAAGAAAAGCGTCTAAATTCTCGGTGTGATATTAAACTTTTGACTAATTTCTGCATTGTTCTCTCTAATCATGAACAGTTTTTAATTTATTTGATCTGTTTGTTTTTTGCCACAAATTTCCATTAATAAAATTAAAGTGGTAATTTGGTCAATATAATATTTTTGGTGGAATTTGAAAGAAACTTCTAATTTAGTGTCAACATAATGGAAAATATAGCGTGTCATAAGCATACTCGTTTTAAATCTAAATGGATCGTAGGGTCAGGAGACCCCTGAACTCAGGTTGGTTTAGACCAGTGGTTCCCAAAGTTGGGGTCATGACCCCACTGTAGGTCCTGAAACAACAAATGGGGGTCCTGGGATGTTCTCCAGAACTAAGTGCATTTAAAATTCTTGCTAATATTATATATTTGCCCTTACAAACTGCTACAAACGGATGGATAAACCTGGTATAATAGTTGTAGATGTTTGTGTTGTCATTATATCCTTGTTTAATTAGTTTATTAGCAGTGTTTGGCAATTTTGCCAGTGATGGTTGGGGTCACAAGTCTCTGCCACTGTCATTAAGTGGGTCAGAAGCCAAAAAGTTTGGGAACCACTGGTTTAGACCAAACTAGGGATGCACCAGTACCGATATCGATATTGGGCCGATACCAATAGTGGTATTGGTTCCTAGGGTTGTGCGATCAGACGAATGTATCGACCATTGGCGATGGGCTCAGCCAATCGCCTCCCGTTTTTCAAAAACGATTTATTCGTCCCACTATAAATTAATTTCTTAATTATTAACAACGTTTGGTTGAAGTCAAAGGACGCAGCCCACGTAAAAATAATAAATAATGCTCTTTTTAAACTCCTCCCAGCTGCAAGCAGCAGCTCCTTTTCCCTCCTCCTCCCCCGAGAGCTGGCGGAGCAGCGGTGTTTCCTCAGTCCGTAGCAGACAGACAGAGAACGGCAGCAGCTTGTGTTCAGAAAATAAATGTATCTAAATAATATCTATGGTGTGGTGGGGAGGAAACCATCACAGACTGGCTTTGTTCCAGTTAAACCGTGTTTATGCGTCGGCTACCGGTGCTAGGAATATTTAGCGAGTCATAACACCGATCTGGTGTTCAACTGTCTTCAGCTAAGTCTGATAAACGACAAAAACAACATGAAACTAAAACTGAAATATGAATAAAAACCCCTTCAGTGAACGTCGCTTCCATAAAATAAATCTCCGCTGCAGTTTGAAGTCTTTCTGAGCGATTTTGGTGACGGAGCAGCAGCAGCTAGCTGCTAGCTCTGTGTTAGCTTAGTTAGCACACAGCAGAAGGGTAAACACTCCATGTTGGAGCTCTTTGCTGCCACTAGACGTCTGTTTAAAGCCAAAGTAGCCCCAAACAGGCGACGCTGTGTTTTTACAACTATTTCCTCAATTTTGGGACTTCTGAGTTCTAATTTGGTAAATCCATTAGTGTGTGTTTACATTGCTCCGCCCACAAATATGTCAGCATGTCACCTGCGCGAATAAATCACCCATCGTCGATTTTTGGACTGACGACGGACGATTGGAAAAAAGTTAGACATCGCCCAACCCTACTGGTTCCTGGTATCGGTTAACTTTAACGAGTATATGGTATCAAGCCGACACCGATACCATGTACTTGTTAAAGTTAACCAAAAATAGAAAAAAAAAGAACCCGTCTTCCAATTCATTCAATTTTATTTATTTATTTTTTTTGTGCGGTAGAAGTTTCTGATCGGGACTCTGTATCTGCAAGTACTCAGATCCGAGTATCGGTTTGATAAAAAGGTATCGTTGCATCCCTAGACCAAACGGTGGCATCGAAAAAAGCATGTTTAATCCTGATTTGTATGTTGTGTTTTTGAACATGTTGAACGTTTTAACATTCCCTTAAATTATGGACACTGTCGGAAGGTTGTAGCCTGCTGAGTTGATTAAAACCAACTGGCCCACAGAAAAAGGTCTAATGTAGGCCTGCCAACAGACCGCACAAGTGTAAAACTATGAAAGGATGCACTTATGGCTAAGTAGTAATTGACTCATTTTTGCGCTACTATGATGTACAGGCTTTTAGGAACCAGAAACGCTCCCACTGATAGTAGGAGGAACAGATCTGCTCTGCACTGTTTAAGGCATGTCCTTCCTGTAATTATCCCAGAAGCAGATTCCCTCCGCCTCACACGCACACATTGCAGCATTTTTCAGCCAAACAACCAGTTTAAAGTTTTAAGACTCATTGTACACAGGAAGAGTGAAATCTAAGGTTTTATCATAGTGGTCGGTTTCATGTCATCCATCAGCCGTAGAAGTCGTTTTATCTTGAACGTGTCTCTGATTGGGCGTTTCGTTTTTAAGCTGCTGAGTCTGGAGGCTTTCGTAAACTTGTCTGTCTGAGTGTTGGTGGAAAAAATGTATCTAACATCTATCAGGCTGAACATTTTGAATTGTCCATAATTGCTACCAAAGGTTCCTCCGAGTGCCTTGCATTGCTTCATGCATCATAATTTGACGAAGTGTTTAGATACATTTATTAAAAGCAAACGGCTCCACTGACATCCTGCACCTTTTTCCATGTCCACAAGCAAAACTTCCACCTAGACTCTTGACTCCTAGTGAGTCATATTTATATTTCTGCAGGAAGATGGAGAGTTTTCTGATGTTCAGCAGGGCAACTTATTACTAACGCTTCAGTACACACCGGTGTGACATGCTTGGCGGGTTTCTCTGTACTCACGCGCATCTGATGTTGAGTAGTTTCGTCAATATTCACAGGCAACCTCCAAGGAAACGAGACTTATTCTACGTTTTGGTTTTTCTGTAAAGAGGATTTTGAATCTGCCTCGGTTTTCTAAAACGAAGTCATACTGTTTTCAGTTATGATTTTTTAATTTTAGCTCCGTTTTTTTAAACTTTAGCAGCAGTTTACAATAAAAGTAATGAAGTGGTTGCACTCAGAGCCAGATACATTTGTGTGTTTGCTCTTAAATCCTATAAAAGTCTAGTTTGATCAGTTCAGATGTAATCAATTAAATGCTGATTTGTAAGGAGCTGATAGATCAAAACCCACCAAATCTCCTGTGAAAACACGAGTCAGACTGACGGGTTACTCATCACTATGGGGGGATGTTTGGTTCATTGAAAAGCTGAGCTGCATCAATCGTGATTCCTGATTAAAATGTGGTTAAATTAGTGTCAAACATCTTTCTGTGTAAGATTGAAAGCACTCCGATGATGTTGCTGTTCATATCACAGCTACAAATGACTGTCTTTTTGTGGTTTTTACAGAAACAAATCAAAGTTCCCGTGTTAGTGGGCAGAATATCAGAACTTACCGACTGTGTGGTGGTTTTTATTTGCTGTAAGATCCTCGCTCTGCTACTGTAGGTTCTCTATCGACGATCCAGAAGCTGGATGCTTCAGTTTGCATTTCTTTGCATCTGTAGACTCTGTGTGATTCTCGGAGCACAAACCCGCCCCGTCTAGATGCTCCCTGTTATTCTGGAAGAACCTCCTGAGTTTTTAGGGTAGATATAATCTGACAATAATAAATTCAGGACTTCTCATGAATTAGTTGTTTGAGCGTCTTTGCTGTATAGTCAAGGTCAAAATATATTCTGTCGGTTCCAAACATCACCATTTTTTTCTCCCAAGCCTTTTCAGTACCAGCTCTTTCATGGTATATTGGTGAAAATTGATGACAATTGAACGGGGTGGCTGACCTGCTTTCGGTTTTGGCGTTAGAGCTCTATGGGCCCGCTGGATGTGCAGATCCGAGTCTATCATAAATTCCTTGCGGAGCCATTCATCCATTAACTTTGTTACCAGGTTGTCCTGTGATTCTGCGTCCTCCTTCACGCCGTAGATCCGCAGGTTGTTTCTTCTGGATCTAGCCTCCAGGTCATCCAACTTATCCAGCAGCTCCCTACGTTCTCTCAGTAAGTCCGGTAGCACACCGTCGGCGTTCCTCTGTTCCACTTCTTCTATACGCATTAGAGCCGTGTCCACTTTCTCTTTTTGCTCTCTCATTTCTGCAGTTATTTTTGCAAATTTGCAATCAATGTCCTCTTTAAGCTCGGTCAATTCATCCTTCATTCTGGACGTAATCTCTTCCTTGACTGATCTCAAGTCAGCTTTTAGCTCCGACTGCATTGCTTGAATCTGACTGCTAATGCTAGCTAGGCTAGTCTGGAACGCCGTTCCTTCATTAGCCTCCAATGTTAGCATCTTTTTATCTTCACCCAGGTGGTCTGTTTCTTTACCTGAGCTTTCTACTTGTTTTCTGCTCTTTACCTTGGTTGTTCCTCCGCTCATTGTGAAAGTTTTCTGTCACTCAGTTTAGTTTTATCGGGTTTTTAGTGGAGTTTTTTTTTAATTGGCACAAGAGAGCTCTCGCTAACGCTGTATCTCGTTCCTCAGCGTCCCCGGAAGTCTCGGCCTCATGAATTAGTTGTGAGTGCGGCTCATTTCTGTGACTTATTCTAATGAACACGCCTTCATTTCCCTCATTGTGCTCATGTTAAATTGGGCGTCCCTCACAGGTTTTGCTGGGGCTCCCATGTGAGCTATCATAACTAAGTTAATGGGCACATAGTAGACAGCTGTGGCAGGAAATCCAATCTTTCCTCTTTTTTTTTTTTTTTGTGCGATTTATCCCACAAAGCAAACAGAAGTTCTTCATCAGTCCATTTCTTGATGGACGCTGAACCGATCTGTAGCTGAGCCAGAAAGCAAGGCTCTCGATTTACTGGTCCCAATCCTCACCTGGTCATGAGCTTTGGGTAAGGACCAAAAGAACGAGATCGCGAATACAAGTGGCCGAAATGAGTTTCCTTCACATGGTGGTCTGGCTCAGCCTTGGAGAGAGGAGCTCGGACATTCGGGAGAGACTCGGAGTAGAGCTGCTGCTCCTCCAGATCAAGAGGAACCAGTGGAAGTGGTTCGGGCATCTGGTTAGGACGCTTCCCCAGGGAGCTGTTTCTGACATTTACTGCTGGCAGGAGGCCCCCGGGTCGAGAAAATACTTCTTCAATCTGGCCTGGGAACGCCTTGGGATCCTTCTGGTGGAGGTGGCCGGAGAGTCTGGGACTCCCTAGTTGGGATCCTGCCCCCACAACCCGGACCCGGATAGGCAGAGGAAGACTTCATCAGAGGAGAGAACCTCCACAACTCGGCTGTAAATAAACAAACCGTCATCATCGGCTGTTACCTCACATAAGGTTTCTGTTTTGTTGTGGGGAGAGTTTATGAATTTCCCCTCGGTGCAGCTTTCTACTCCAGCCTACACATGTGAGCCAATGAGTCAAATCTGAGATGAATCACACACTCAAGCATGACTCTTAAACATCAATGACACATAACGGACTGTTTTTATTTAGTTGAGAACACTCAGGATGTGGAGAAAGTCAAACTATTTTAAAAAGCAGGTTAAAGGGGAGAGCAGGATTAGCTTATTAGTAAAAACCAGCCCTTTGAATAAAATTAGCAGAGTGTGCGACAACATCACGGGTAATATCGGCACACCAACAAAAGCGTGTGTTTTCTCAAGACCGATGTGGAAGGCTGTAGACCCAGGAACATGAATGTGACACGTTGGTCTGAAACTCGCCGTTTCAGGACCAACGTGACTCATGTTTGAGACATCTCATGGTCTGCTATGACTGAGTGTGCATTGTCTGTTTCCCCTGACAAATGTGTGACCTTTGCGTGACTTCATTGAAAATAGATTTTGTTAGTGTTGCACAAGAAAGAAAACATCAATAATTCCAAGAAAACTTGTGTTGCTTCATTCGTCCTTGTAGAATATTTACTTTCTAGATAAATTCACGAGGAACTTTCATCTGAAATTAACATCTGTTATTTTTGGAGGGAGTTTATTTTTCCGTCACATGGACATTTGTCGTTACAGTAACTGTCTTTTCCCCCCCTCATCTGAGCCTGTGACAGTTAAATGTGGTTTATTTTTCTGCATTATAAATGTGTTTAAGACTCCTCCGTGTGCTGATTCATGCACTTCCAAGGCGGTATGAATGTTAAGATTTATTTATTAGGCCCGAGCAGCGAAAGCGCTAAGGCCTCTTGTAATTCCTCCGTTTACTTTTCTTTCTCCCGGCAAAAGTAAATTGGCTAGTTGGAGGCCTTAACAGATTCAAAAACTCACCAAATTTGGGGGATTTGTAGAACCTGGTGAAAATGTACATATTTTAAGGGCGTCGCAAAAGTCACCAAAAGAGTGGCTCGACAGCCTCCTAGAAATGTTCAAATCACCCTCCCAATTGGCATTATTTTACAGTAGAGTTATGAAATTTAGCACACTTGTAGAACATACCAAGACGCACAAAAAAGTCTCTTACCAATATGGTTTATATAAAACAGGAAGTCGGCCATTTTGGGTCAAACGCGCCATTTTTTGGTCAAATTGGCTGTTTGGAGGGTCCGCAGCTGGTTATACTGCACCTAGAGATTTTGATTGATCGACTTGATTTTGCTCATAAGGCATGGGGGAGCTTAAGTTTTTTGAAACGGACGAAATCCGTTAATGTTCAGGGGGCAGGGCCAGGCCTCAAACTTGTGCGACACGACAAAAAAAATACAAGTTGCTCTAAATTGGTCAATGAAAATCATGGAATGATGGATCTTGCTGTGGTGGGTCATCATACAACCCTTAACAATATGCAACAGTTAATTTGTGACGTCATCAAAGCCACGCCCCCTCCCGATTTGAAAGTTTTCACTTAATCAACACAAATCTTGACCAGGTAACAGAAGACAAGTGGGGGTGTTTGGTTTTCAGTAATGAAGGTTTTCAAAAGATGTGGCTGTGGCGCCGTTGCGAATTCGGACGTCGCGCCATGGCATTTTGTTTGCCTCTAAATTCCACAATTCTCAAGTGATCCACATGAAACTTAATGGGAGTGACACATATCTGACCCCTAATACATAATTATTCAAAAATCTGGTGGGCGTGGCCTATTTTTGAAATAGTGCTCCCTACCACCATTAAAACAGTCAGCCCCAAGCCATGCTTTGATTTAGGATTATGAAATGTATTTTTCTTTTCAAATAAAGTTTTTTTTTTTTTTTTTTTTACTTTATTGCATTTACAACACAAGTCAGGGACATTATAACATTTTCTAATACAGAAAAGATGAAGTGAATTGTTTAAACAAACATAAAAGTAAACAAAAACATGGTGCAAGGTAAAATCAAAAAAGTAAGGATTTTTCAATCTTTTAGTAAATCGTGGCAGTGTTTTTGTTCATTTTAGATATGTATTTAAAAGACTTAAAATATTGCGTGAAATAGTTGATAAAGAAGGAAAAACAAGGAGTAGTGTTCTTCCATTTGCAAGTGTGAATAAAGTATTTACATAAAATAAGGACAATAACATCAGAAGTATCAGAGTCCAGATTGTCCATGTAGTATAGAACCTCTTTGGCTGTAAAGGAAGGAATATTAAAGATCTTAATTGACATCCATCCATGAATATCAGACCATAAAACCATAGTGACAATCGTAAAATAGATGCTCTAATGTTTCAGCTTCTGATGAGCAAAAACTGCAAGGTTCAGATTCAAACTTAAATCTTTTACGTAGAAATTCTCCAACAGGGTAAACTCTAGAAATTATTTTAAAATGCATTTCTTTTATTCATTTCTTTTTTAATTTTTTCCCCCCAAAATTAATTTTATTCAATATACATAAAAACAAAAAATGCAAATAAGCACAACCAAGAATGAAAAGGAACAGAAGAGAAAAACTCGTATTAATATCTGCCCCTTTAAAAAGAAAATGGTAATATTAAAATAAATAAAAAGAAAATAGAATTTAAAAAGAAAAGGCTTGAAATGAAGATTCATCTGTTTACTGCCCGAGCCCTTTCAGCAATTAATGTGTAAATTAGATTAAACTAAAAGCTGAATGTTTACAGCGGTTTACCCAGAAACCCATAAATGAACATAATTTATATATACATACATATACATACCCATACAGCATACATACATAAATCAAACATAGCCCATTAAAGGTCTAATTCATTTCTTTATAAACTTTAAATATAAAGTCTGTTGTCTTCTCTTTAAACTTTCTAATGTTTTGACATTTCTTCATGTCGTCACTAATGTTGGTCCATAACTGGACTCCTCCTGATGAAATACAGTGAAGTTTAGCATTAGTTCATATAAACATGTTTGTTCCTCTCAAACCAAACCTACTCTCCCTGAATATTTTAGGAGCTAGCGGATATTTTACATAGATGGAAAAAGCTTTTTTTTTTCTTTTTTTTTTTTTAATGAATATGAATTTTGAGATGCATGAAGGTTTTGAGCACAAGATGATATTTAGTCCAGAGTTGATGTGACTGGAAACTCCCAGCTGTAAAGGCCAGTTAATCTAGAATTCTCAGCTCTTTGTTGTTCACTAGATTTTATTCAGTGCATCAGATCACACATTCAGGCTGCTCAGAACTTGTATTTTAATGTAACATTTAAGTGTTTGTATTCTTGACATTTACCTTTTACATAAAACCTTAGCTTGACATTTTGGATTTCTCCACTTTTTTTTTTTTTTAATATATATAATGCCAGGCAGTCTTGTTAGTAATTCCAACAGGATGGTGCCAACTGCTGCTTTACAATTTTATTTTATGAAAAAATGTAAACTTTACTCATTTAAAGGGATTTAAAATTGTTTTTAAATGACAAAAGCTAACATTTCCAGAAACATTTGTGTATTAATATAGAGAAATCACTTTTGATGGACTGGTTTTTTCCTCTCCGTTAATCCTTCCCTCCTGTTCTCGTCCCAGGAGCCGTTGGGGCCCAGTCCCTGTTCTCCATGCCTCGGCGGCCTGGCTATGGCACCATGGGGAAGCCAATCAAGCTGCTGGCCAACTGCTTTCAGGTGGAGATCCCAAAGATGGACGTCTACCTCTACGAGGTAGACATCAAGCCTGACAAGTGCCCACGCCGAGTGAACAGGTGGGTGATTTTGATCAAACTTCTCACACCTGTTTCCAAGTATTTCTTGAATTAAAAATAGATTTTGAACAAACATCCAGTATATCTCCAGAGCCCCTGTTTAACCTTTAGCCCTGAAGGAGGCGCCACAGGTCAGTTAGTCTCCTTTCTAACACCCATATCTTACATTTGAGTTATAAATATTTAATATTTTATCCTTCTAAACTTTTTATTATTGTTATTGACTACTCTACCTTGCCAAAAATTCCTGCCTGGATTTAACTAAACAAACGGATCAGAGCAAAAACCACAGTGATGATTCTGTTTCAGCTGGAAACAGGAAAGATGCTGAGCCTTCACCTTTCAGGTAAATATTTGGTTGGAGGAAAAAACAAGTCTTGAAAGATTATCACCAGAAAAGGACAACGCATCTGGAGAAATGAAATAAAAATGCTGAACATACTTAAGTTTGAAAGCATTTCCACGTGCAGTTTACCAATCATCTGTTATTGTTTTATGATATCACTGGTGTTTTTTATGGATACATAGGGTTTTTTTTTCTTACTAAAATAGCCACAAAAAAAACCCTAGGGGCTTGTTGAGAGGCAGTCTCCAAACAAACTTTAATATCTAACAATTACAAAAAAATTAAAAACCAGTACACATAACAAAACCACTTTTGTCATTTTAGTCTAAATTAACATCAAGATTTACATTTTAAAATGTCAGTCCATGTGGGATATTGAGACTTTTCAGTAGCACCAGACAGTTTTAAAGCCTTTTTAAGCAGATTTTTTGAGAGCTGTAAAAATGATGTGTGAATACTACTCCACACCTTCAACCCTCTGTATAAAACACTAAACTGAGTCTGGGTTGTTCCAGAGTCAGGTGGCCTGATGAGACGACCACTACGGGTTGAAAATGAGTGGAATTCAGAAAATACTGCATCTTCGATCCGGCCCAGGAACTCCTTGAGGTCCTGCTGGAGGAGCTGGTGGACTTTTTAAAAAAATAAAATTTATTTCATTTTTCATAAAATAAACATGACGTTATCAAACAAATACAACTTATAATACTTAAATGAAAAGAAGCAGAAAGAAGAAAATCTATATGTTCTGCCCCATTTACACCAGCAAATAAATCAATAAAAATAAAATGTTCACTAATAAAAGTGACAAAGACAGCTGCCAACAATTTGCAAACAAAAACTTCAGATACTAGTTCAATCTACAGTATTAACTACAATTCTTTGCCGAGCAATACAGGGAAAAGAAAAATGAAGAAAGTACAATCAGGATTATTGCATATCATTTTTTAACATATTATTTTTAACATTCTTTTTAAACATTTTAATTGATTTTACCTCTTTTGTTTCATATTCCAGATTGTTCCATAACCCGACTCCATACACGGAAACACATCTATCCAACACTCTAGCTCTACATCTAGGCTTTAGAAATATCTCACTTCCTTTTAAGTTACAACAACTTTGACTTTTTTCAAATTTCATTTGGATATTTTTTGGTAAAGATTTAATGTGAGCTTTGTAAACCAATTTTAATATGATCAACTAAATCTTCAAACTTTAATATTCTCAATTTAGCAAACAATGGACCGGTTGGAGCTCTAGAACTACTCTGAGTAATGACTCTTACGGCTCTTTTTTGTAGAAGAAAAACTGGTGTGTTTTATATGTTGTTCCCCAGATCTCAATACAGTAAGTCAGATATGGAACAATCAAGGAATTATAGAAAAGAAATAAAGCATTTTTATTCAGAGAACCCTTTACCTTATGCAATATACCAATTGTTTTGCTATTTTAGCTTTTACACATTAATATGTGGCTTCCAGGTAACGTTTTCATCAATAATGACCCCTAAAAGCTTAATTTCCCTCACTCTTTCAATAATAACATCTTCTATAACTAGTCTAGTGACATATCAATATTTGTTCCTCTTGGACCAAATACCATAAAATTAGTTTTATCAAGATTTAGAGAGAGTTTTTCTAGTTCTGTTTGAATTACATATGTTCTACATTTTCACTTGCATGAAAAAAAAGTTTTCATCTGCAAATAAAATATAATTCAATATTTTAGATGCGTTTTGTAATATTATTAATGTATAGATTAAACAGTTTAGGACCTAGACTTGGCTAGGGAGAGGACGGTCTGGGACTCCCTAGTGGGATGCTGACCCCTGACCTGGACCCGGATAGGCGGAAGGAGACGAGTTCCCAGACTGAAAAATAACAAACTGATTTCTGGGTTTCGGATCAGCTGGTCATTTTCTGATTCTGATCACTCTCTGGTCTTTTGAACAGAAAATTAAATTGCGACTTATCAAGTGATGACCTGGTGAAGATGATATGAACATATGTTGTGGTTGATGTGGACACAGTGCTCATAGTTTGGTTGTAATGGTGACAGAATAATGAGAAATGTTTGTTGTGCAGGGAGGTGGTTGACTCTATGGTGCAGCACTTCAAGGTGACGATCTTTGGAGACCGCAGGCCAGTCTACGATGGGAAAAAGAGTTTGTACACAGCCAACCCACTGCCTGTGGCCCCCACAGGGGTGAGCTGAATTTAAATAAACCGCTTGTAGAGTCACAGCCACACCTTGAAGCATACCTCAACTCTTTTTGTTTCGCCCTTTTAGGTGGACCTTGATGTCACTCTTCCAGGCGAGGGCGGGAAAGATCGGCCCTTTAAAGTTTCCATCAAGTTCGTGTCTCTGGTCAGTTGGCACATGCTCCACGAGGTTCTGACGGGCCGCAGCATGCCGGAGCCTCTGGAGCTGGACAAGCCCATCAGCACCAACCCTGTTCATGCAGTGGATGTAGTGCTGCGACACCTGCCCTCCATGAAGTGAGTATTCAGCCATCTAAGAAGTAGCTCTCTCTAAAGGAACTAAGTTACTTATCTTGGATTTTTTTATTTTTTTTAGTTCACCTCAATATGTAGTAAAATTGTAGGCGTGGTTCCTCAGAACCTCTCAATAAATGCTGTGTAATATCAGCTCACAGATCCAAACGGAAATCAAACATATGAGCTCCCGCAAAACAACACACACTATCTCCCACTCAGTATCACTCTCCCTGGTCCAAGCTAAAGATACAAACGCAATATAGCCAGAGTTGTAATGAAAATGCCTTTCAGAGCGTTATTAAAAGGTGCTTTTTTATCAACGCCTTTCATTTAATGCTGCTCAGGTGCTGGAGGCCTGATATTACATCTGTCAGCACAGGATTCACAAAGTAAAATGTTATTAATGTGTCTTTTGTGTCGAGTAATAAGAGGTTGAAGGGTCCAGGCAGTGTCACCGCCCTCTCATTTCACTCATGTGCTTTCGGTTTGTATTAAAGATCAGCTGAGTGTGACCCCATTGACCCACGATCTCAAGTCGTTTTTCTGTCATTTCCTGTCACATTTGTTTTTCATCCTCCTCTTCGTTTTTATTTTTTACTTGAGGGTTTTTATCTTGGTGTTTCATTTTTCTCTTCGTCTAGGTACACTCCAGTAGGCCGGTCCTTCTTCTCGGCTCCCGAGGGCTACGACCACCCTCTGGGAGGCGGGCGGGAGGTTTGGTTTGGTTTCCACCAGTCTGTGCGCCCTGCCATGTGGAAGATGATGCTAAACATTGATGGTAGGAGACGAGTTGTTTTTAACATTTTTGTCACCACATTGTAATAGATATTCTTGTGACTAATGCTCTTAATATTTAGAATTATTGTAATATTCATTAAAACAAGAACCTGGAGATTATGTAGAGACACGCACGCACACACACACACACACACAGAGGAAATTAGATTTTAATTATTAACCTGAAAGTTCCTAAAGAAACTTTAAAAGGTTCCTGCCACTTGGACCATCAGTGGTTTAAAAACAATCAGATTATTTCCTGACACTTATTAAATGGTTAATTGGACTGCATACAGCAGGCGTGTCCAAAGTGCGGCCCGGGGGCCACTTGTGGCCCTCGTAGGGATTTTGTGCGGCCCTCAGCTGAATTTCAAGAATGATATAATTCAGTCCTCCTGCAGGATGTTGATGCAGAGAGATGCTTTCTGATATTTTTATTTTTAAATTTTCACTGGGACACAACAAACAAAAATACTGGTACATTAGAATATTTTTAACCCTTGTACTATCCTTAGTTTTTGGCCTATGAAGTTTTCTATTCATTTGGGGTCAGGGGCGCCGTAAAGGGGGGAAAGGTTAGGATGATTCTAAGGGCTCACGAATGCCAGGGGGCCCAAAAATGTTTCTAATCCCTATGGACGAGCCGCCATTGGGCCCAAATTGATATTTTTTCATGGGGCCCAAAATCCCTGGCAGCACCCCTGTTTGGGGTCAATATGGCCCCCTAGGACAGTGCGAGGGTTTAAAATACAAAATTTACTATCTAATCAAAGTATTTGATTTTTTATAATCAGGTTTTTCTGGATAATAAATGAGCCAAAACCTTCACTGACTCTTACTAAAAAGCAAGTTTGGGAGGTCTGTTCATAAAACATGACTGAAGTTTCCAACTAAAAACAGTCGACCAATCAGCTCCAGTGACTTTAATGCTTTTTATATTGAGTCAAATGTACGAGATCCCTGTATATTCACAAAGATTCTGTTCATTAAAATGGTGCATTTATAAGGAATTTGTGAGCAGAACAAATAAATAAAATCATATTTTGCCTTTTCTTTTGTTTTATAAAATAAATCAAACTTTTGTGGCCCTCGAGGACTTTACACTTGGTGATTTCGGCCCTCGTGTTGGAAAGTTTGGATACCCCTGACATACAGAATAATTAATGTAAAACTTTTTTCTTTATTTATCCACTTAATGTTTTAAATATTTAACATTATTTAAATTTTTCCCCAAATTTGTGTTCATTGCAGGAGCAGTCGTGTTTTTAAAACTGACTTTAGGTTCTGAGTGTTTTTCTCTCTTTCTGAACACGATGCCTAAAAATGGGACCAATTTACAGAATCAGTTACCATGGTAACCAGGAGAGCAGGTTGTTTTCTGTGGTAACGGTGGGTAGTTTTACTACATACTGTTCATAGATGTATTCATAGTGGGGTCTTGTCATAATTTGCGTTGGTACTTTTTCAGTATCCGGTAGATATTGTGTTGCTGGACTCCTGCTGTTCTGTGGCATCGTTAAAGTAAACAACAACAAACTTACTGCCATTCTTTTTTTTTAAACCTGGAGACGAGAGGACTTTAAATGAATGGATGGTGAAAATGAAAACGTTCTGGCTCAAGTGGTGAGATACATCATATAAAAGATTATAAACATTATTTATTAAAGAAAATGATCTTTTTACATTATTAGGTGTCTGAGATGTGTAGGATGCATGAGTGAAAATAAAAATGTTTTATAAATGTAACAAGGGCTGCATGGTGACGCACTTGGTAAAACTGTTGCCTCACATCAAGGTTCAAATCCCGCTGCGGCCTTTCTGCGTGGAGTTAGCATGTTCTCATGCATGCGTGGGTTTCCTCCGGGGACTCCGGGTTCCCCCACACATCACAACATGCCTGATGGGTTAATTGTGTACGTCACTTTGGATAAAAGCGTCTGCTAAATGAATAAACGTAACTTACTAGAAGGTTCCAAGATAACGGCACATGACATTTAGGGAAGGGGAGTTTGTGCGTTTATACCTCAGTACATCCTAGTGGGATCAGTTCTCTGCGTTTGACCCATCCCTGAGGAGCAGAGGGCGGCCATTTTTAGTGGAGCTCAGGAGGCAGTTGGAGGTTCTGTATCCTGCCCAAAAAGGATGCTTCGACACATGGCCGGGCCGGGGTTTGAATCCCACTCTCCCACATGGAAGGCGATCTCTCTGCCACTGAACAACAGTCGCTTCTATTTATCCTCCATCCTACTTTCTTTTCTGCAAGATCTAAAGTTTTATTGTCTTGTTGCTGCGATAGCTGCGTTTAATACGAATCTCAGAGATTTTTTTTAGTCTGTTTGTTTGAAGTCTGTGTGTCTGTGAAAGATATGTTATTATTTTACCTGTCAGAGAGCTTCCTGAACAGCCTCTGTTTGGAGAAATGGTTTATATCTGACATGACAGGTGAACGGCTATTCAAGAGTCTTAAAATATCTCCAATCACCAAAATTGCACAGCAATCCATGCAAAAATGTTTTCATTACAAGGTATTTTCAGCAGAAATATTGAGAAAATCCTGCTGGATTTGAGTCCTGGGCGAATGAGGAAGGCAGCGTTTTGATGCACTAGGCCTGGGCGATGAATCGACTGAATGATTTAATTAGAATTTTTGGTTGCGGGCGATTTTAAAAACAAGTAAATCGAGTTTTTGTGTAATGGCATATTTTTGGCTCCCCAGAGCTTCCGTAGAGCTAGTTCCACATAGCATTATTGCTAGCGACGACAACAACAACAGCAAAAACAATCATCGAAGCAGTCGCTTTGCACATACAGGGCCCTATAAAATCCGTTTGATCTTTTCCCAAATTCCAATAACCTCACGGCTCGTTTCTATTAATTTAGCTGAATGTTCCGTATACGGTTCGACCGGCTCCACGCTGCTGCCTGTTTTCAGACGTGACTCTGACTCAGAGCTCATCACATTACGCTGCCAGTCCATTGTCTGTCGACTAAACGTAAAGAGAAGTCATTCTTCAGATTCATAAAGGTCATCTGGATATTGTTCTGCCCTGAGCTTTGCTCTAAACTTCGCGGTGTTGAATTTTCTGGAGGTGTTTCAGTGAGACTTTGTCGAAGCGGACCGTCTTTTTTTCTCTGTGTGGAGACTGCGCTCTGCGTGCGCAGGTACGGTGGCGGCGGTGGCCAAAACACTTCGGAAAATATTATTTTCTTTACTAATTTGCAGATATGAGAGAATTCCGTGAGATTCGACGTTTTATACTGAATTCCATTTTGTTTGGGTATTTCTGTGATTCCGTCCGTTTTTTCCGCAACGCGGAAATCATAGGGCCCTACGTTGTCTGTCATTTGTATGTGTAGGGGGGAAATCAGAAAAAATTCGTAAATCGAATTTTAAAAAATAATCGGAGATTTTATTTTTAGGCCATATCGCCCAGCCCTATGATGCAGATTTTTACATTTGTAGATGACCTCTGAATTCTATAACCACATAATGTAAAATGAACTGCAACTTAAATGTCTATAAAATGAACCTCTTTTTGGAGCTTTTAGGATTGGTTGTGTTCAGTCTAGCTGTTAGCTGGTCACTCCTATTAGACATAAACACCGTTTCTCCAAACTGAGGCCATTCAGGAAGTTATCAACAATAAAGATGGTAATTATAGCTTTTTTTTTTTTAGATAGAAACACACGTCAAAAAGGCTGAAAACCACTGCATCTCTTTTAGAAGGCGTTCCTAAATGAGGTCCAGTGTGTGAGGTCTGTAGAAATGTGTAGATTTCAAATAATCATTTGGACCAAATGTTGGCGTAGCCTGTGCCAGACTTGGTACCAGTTCTCTCTTTTCAGCCACCATTACACCAGCTTCAGTTACTAAAACCAGAGCCACAGCAGCACCGCCTCTCTGCAGCGCCAGAGCAAGGAGCTGGATCGGTTGGGGGTTTGGGGGAGGAGGGGGCGACGTTTAGGGAGACTAAAACTTCGTGGGTGCCAAGTTTAAAATCAGGCTCCGTCCCTGGTTTGAAACATCATTGTTTGGAAAGCGGGAATGTTTTTTTGTTGTTCAATGGCAGCTGTTGCTGTGGAAACGGAACAAAGCATGTGTGTGTGTGTGTGCGTGCATGTGCATACTTCTGCTTAGACGTCTAGTGGGTGTTGGGTGGGTCAGGAGCGTAGCTATGTGGGGCATTTCCTTGAGACGGCTTTGTGCTGTTTCTGAGTTCTTTACCGATTCTGTCTTTGTCTTAATTCCCGCTCCGTCGTTCTTTGTAAATCAGTTGGTCGAGTCTCACGTCTGCCTTTAACAAGAACTTCAAAGTGTTTGTCGTGTGCTTGAAATGACATCTGATAAAGTCTGTTTTTAATGAATCCTCCTTCTGAGAGTCTGTATTGTAATGAAAAAGCTCCCAAATCCACTATAATTGCAGCGTAATGAGAGTGTTGAAATGTAATTTTACATAAGTTACTTGGACCTCTTTATGTGAGCAGAAATGTAAGCTCTTGACAACTTCAGTCTATTTTTTTATATTGGACTGTTTGATGGTACAGATCAGAGCAGTGTCTGCCTTCTTGTTGGTCGTCAGTCTTTCTCTCATTTACATCAAAGCACCTGAAGTACGTTATTTAGCAACAAATCATCTTATCCTTGACGATGCACACTCATCTGTTATTTTTATTATTATTTGTGTTATCGCTTAGGTTGCACTAATTTTGTTAAAAATTTGGGAAAGAACTTTTTCCACCTTTTTCCAACTTATAAATATATATTTACATAAAATCTAATGCCTAAAAACAAAGCTTAAAGATCTCATTCATCACTTTCTCTCCACTCTGAATCATTTCTTTTACGTCTCGATAACAGGTCAAAGCTCTGCGTTGGTCAAACTGACCCTTACTTTAAGGTCAGCTGTTGTTCTTCCACCCCCTCATCCAACCTCCTGAAGCTTCTCTAAGCCCCGCCCATCTCTCTTCTCCAGTGAGACATCAGTGGGTCTTCAGGGTATGAAGGGAGTGAAAAAAGACTTTTGTGCTCGTTGATCAGCCATCTACGAAGCAGGGGCGGGCTCAGGTAGACAAAGGTGCTCGTGATTGGCTCTGTCCTCTAGGCGATGTGTAACTTTTTTCCAATCGTCCATCGTCAGTCCAAAAATCGACGATGGGCAATTTATTGGCGCAGGTGACATGCTGACATATTTGCGGGCGGAGCTATGTAAACACACACTAATGGATTTGCCAAATTAGAACTCAGAAGTCCCACAATTGAGGAAATGGTTGTAAAAAACAGCGTGGCCTGTTTGGGGCTACTTTGGCTTTAAACAGACGTATAGTGGCAGCAAAGAGCTCCGACATCGAGTGTTTACCTTCTGCTGTGTGCTAACTAAGCTAACACAGAGCTAGCAGCTAGCTGCTGCTGCTCCGTCACCAAAATCGCTCAAAAAGACTTCAAACTGCAGTGGAGGAGGGAGGAGGAGCAAAAAGGAAGCGGCTGCTTGCAGCTGGGAGGAGTTTGTGTGTAACGTTTAAAAAGAGCATTATTTATTATTTTTACGTGGGCTGCGTCCTCTGACTTCAATCAAACGTTGTTAATAATTAAGAAATTAATTTATAGTGGGACGAATAAATCGTTCTTGAAAAACAGGAGGCAATTGGCCGAGCCCATCGCAGATGGTCGATACATTTGTCTGATCGCCCAACACTACTGTCCTCTAGAGAGGAGTGGTCTGTTCCCTTCTTGACATCAGCAGGGGAAAGATTTGGAAACCACCCATTTTAGCATTAGCTCAAAGCACATTTCCCAAAAATGAGAATCAGGAAGTGAAAATGGTGAAAACATTTGAACACTTTTGGGTCTCAGACACAGTGTTTGGGACTGATATGACTGTTAGAAGATCTGAAGAAGTGAATTATGTAGAATATGAGACCTTAAAGTGGTGATGCTGATGTAGTAGATGAGCTGTAATCCAGACAAATTTGTTGATCTTGCACATATGTTCCTGAAATGTGAAGCAGTGAACTACCTCATCAGTAGGGGTGTAACGAGATCTCGTGGTACGAGATCTCGCGATATTAAAACGTCACGATATGTCTCGTTGAGATAACTTCAATCTCGCGAGACCTCATGACCGGATGATGTAATGGGTATTTGCGTTTCCGCAAGCAATTGAAACCTTGATTATTATAAGCAACACATGTCAACCTCGGGGAAACTATACGGTTTATGTTGTTATTGAAGCATGAAAACAAATAAACGATCGTCTATTTAAAAAAAAAAAGAGTGAAAACATCGGAGCGCATCCCAAAGTGAAAGCGAAACTTAACTCTGCCGTTCCAGAGAAGCGCCTACCTGGAACGTGAATTAGTGAAAGAGCTGGGAGGACGATGTGTGTCTCAGTCAGAGCAGAAAGACTTGGATCCCCTTCTTGCATTAAGATCCATAACAGACAGAGTCGCAAGGTGGAGAGAGGAGAAAAGGAGACAGAGGTGTGTGCACTAAAATACAGTTTTATTCTATAAAAAGAAAAGCTTTTCTTAACTTTGCATTTATTTTCTATTAATGATCAAATCCTTTAAGGTTTGAGTGAAGTTTAACTGAACTGCTTCTATTTTTCAACAAGAAGAGAGAAAAGAAAACAGGGAGAATAACAGCATTAGAGAGCTGAGAGAAGTAAAGATGGACTGAAAGATCATGAGAGACACATATTTGGGGTGAGGTGGGGAGACACGTCCCCTGCACTATTTTAAAGTCAGTTTAGAGACCTGTAGTTTTTACTGTCTAAAAACATACAGTAGTTCCACTATATTAAATGTATACAGCTGTTGTTTTTAGGTTTAATATCATGGCTCTGTTTAAGCAGTTCAAGTCCCCTTCTCTTCACCTAAAATCACATTTTTATCTTTGTTGAGACAGGAGAGGAGGAGAGAGACAGGAAAAAAA
>SSNR01000039.1:3028936-3040742 GCA_006937965.1 Callopanchax toddi | reverse complement strand
TATATATATATATATATATATATATATATATATATATATATATATATAGATGTAAGGGATGACTCAGAAGGGCAAAGAAAGCAGAATAAAGAGTAAAAACACGAGCATTTACAGCCCTAATTTAGTTAAAAGCCTCAGCGAATGAATGACTTTCAGCTGCTTTTTTAAAAAGAATCAACAGAATCAAGGCAATGTAAAGATGGAGGCTAGGCTTTATATTTTTAAGATGGTTGTTTTTATTCCTTGGATAATCACCTCATTTCTATCTAATTTGATGTTACTACTGGAGGCATGTTTGTCTGCTTTTTCACTGCATTTGACAGTTGCAGTAGAAATCTGCTCGAGGACAAAATAAAATAAAATGAAATGGAAATACCACAGTCCAAATGGCTTTAATGGGATTCTCATAGTGTGTCTACAGGATATTGTTTATATCGAAACAGAAAACCTGCCTGCTTCTGGCTCCATGAGATTAGCTGTACACGTTTCATATGTGCTTTTAGCTTATTAAACCTGTTCTACGAAGGAAAATGATTGGAGTTCACTACAGTGCATCACTTTGAGCCTGCCTCCTGTGCTGTGACTAACTTAAGACGAGTTGGCGATATCGACACGGGGAGCTGAATGTTGCCTTAATGCCATAAAAATCACATACAAAGCAACGACAAGTCCTTTAATCTGAACCCTGATCCAGTACTTGAGATCTCAGTCATGTTGTCCATATTTACTGGCTTTAACATGAAGGTTTCCTGCCTCCTCTCCCCTGCAGGTGCGCAGTGCCAACTACGAAGCGGATCCTTTTGTGCAAGAATTCCAGTTCAAAGTGCGCGACGAGATGGCTCACGTGACGGGGCGAGTGCTACCCGCCCCCATGCTGCAGTACGGCGGCAGGGTGAGCACCGAGCACTTTATGGTACCCTTCTTTTAAATCACGCCCATTCTCTCTGTTTGTCTGACACGCTTTCCCCTTCTGCTCACGAGGGGAACTAACTCACTGGCTTCTGTTTGTACTCCAGAATTTGTTTGTTCTTTTATCTGTCTCTTTTTTTATGGCTGGGTCTCAATAGTGCAGCTTTTTATCCCACTTTCAAACCAGTGTTTCTCTGAAGTGTCATTCAGAAGCTGAAGGCTTATTCTAAATACCAGAGATTATGGCCAGCTAGCTTTTTGTAAATAGATTTTCACTGCAGATGGAGATGAAAGCTTCATCATTTGATATGTAAATATTAAAGGGATATTCCACCAGAAAGTGATTTTATTGCCATATTCCTCATAGTTGGATCAGTGGGCAAAAACTATTAGTACCCAGTCCAGCTGTTATCCTGATCCAGCAGGACTCCTTTAGCATTAGCTTAGCGTAAAACACTGTAAGTGAATGGTAACAACTAGCATTGTGAGAAAAAGTCCTTAAAACTCACTCAGTAGGTGTATTTGAAGCCGCTGCGTCATGTCCTTGCACCTTTCAGTGGAGGCTTACAGCTGTTCTTTGTCATAAAGTAGTCCCAAGTCTAAAATAGTTCCTGTAATTCCTTCGTGTTACTTTTTATTTTCACTTGCAGTCGATATGTTTACTGAGGCAGAATTAGTATCACTACTGAGTGAGTTTTAAGGACTTTTCCTCACAATGCTAGTTGTTACCATTCACTTACAGTGTTTTACGCTAAGCTAATGCTAAAGGAGTCCTGCTGGATCAGGATAACAGCTGGACTGGTTACTAATTGTTTTTGAACACTGGTCTAACTATGAGGAATATGGCAATAAAATCACTTTCTGGTGGAATATCCCTTTAAAATCTATGAAGAATAGGTTCATGAAGTTTACAAAAACTAAAGCTGCTTATTGAGACTGAGCTATAATTTGATTAATACTGTTTTTTGTTTATTTGAGGCACATTTTATCAAACATTTTCACTTTGCAGTTAAACTTCGACACAATCACATACAAAACATTTCTCATACACTTTATTTATGCACTTTAAAGATGATATTCAAACATAGTGATGACATTATAATTATTTATTTTTCCATTCGACTCTTAGACAGGCATGTTTTCTTTGATTTAATGTCTGTGTGTGAATTTCTGTGCAGATTGGTGGGGGAGTGCAGGATGCATGTGGTTTGTGTTTTTACGTGTAGATGATTGTAGTTCTGACTGTTCAAGTGTGTGAGTCATGTGATCATAAGTTTATGCTTATGCAAGCTGGAGTACACATGTTGAGACTCGGATGTTGTTTCAGAACCGCACTGTAGCCACGCCCAGCCACGGGGTGTGGGACATGAGGGGAAAGCAGTTTCACACTGGGGTGGAGATCAAGATGTGGGCCATCGCCTGCTTCGCCACACAGAGGCAGTGTCGGGAAGAAATTCTCAAGTGAGATTCTTTACAATGTACTACCCAATAAAATTAGAGAATTTACCTCGGAATTTTGCAGATGGACTCAATGTTTTGACGTCTTTTTTAAATTCTCATTTTATGTGTCTCATTGAGACCCATAGTCTCTTAGGGTCCCCTGACCAGGGGACTCATGCCACTTCCTGTTTAAAATCCTTCCAAAGTCAGGCATAATGTTTATTAATATATTCATGATGCATATCCTCTGAACGGGAAGAATCTCGTCTAAACAACGAAAACAACGTTTTCTACCTCAGCATGATTAAATTCCAATAATAAGCAATTAAACAGAAAAACCATTAAAAGACGCTAAATTAACACACCAAGAAAAACACACAAAAGTAACAATTTAGCATAATCCTGTCCACACAAACCACTGTTTAAATTAAAGCCCAAACTCTGCTCTTTACAACAACATGTGTATCATCACCCTACATGCAAAATTCACTGAGATAGCTGGCAGAAAATATGGAAATTGAGGCGGATTTCCTCAAATATAAACCTGGTCCTACCTCTTTTTTCTTGAATGGGTAAATAGCCATTTTGTTGATTTTCCTAAAAATCCTCAAAAACAATTTTTTTTAGGTGGAACTACTATCTATGGTGAAATATAAGTGGGGAAAAATAAGAAAAAAAAACTGAGAAATTTGTACTGGCCCACAGGCGCCTAAATGTGCCAAAATGGCTAAATGACGAGGTCCGCCTGGATCTTTATCCACTAATACCTCTCTACATCATCTGGTTTTTACTTTTTTGGCATTAATTTTGGCTCAGCAAAGGGTAAGATGTGGTTCTTTGGATTGCTAGATGTTTTGGATTGCAACTGAATACTTTCAAGGGAATAATAACATTGCAAAGTGATTTTTTTTTTTTTTTTTAAGGCAGAAATTAATTTTTTTAAATGTTCTGGTGTGTGCCAATATTATTTAATTTCAGTCAGAAAGACAAGTGTTGATTTTTAGACACTTGGAGTATTCTCTGGAGTCTTACCTTTATTCTGATACCAAAACCATTCAAATAAACCTTGTAGTTCTTGAGATATATTCAATTCATTTTGGGCATGTCATTTTTGATTAAAAAAAAAAAAAAAAGGCATAGGGTTTAAAGGGTTAAGAGAGACCTGATTAAAAAACAGTAACATTAGAAGATAACTGGTAAAACAACATGAGTATAATAACTCAGACATGGTGACAGACCTCCACAGAGTTTCTAGTTGTCTTTAGAAGCTGTTTAAAGTCTTCTAGGGTTGTTAGGTTGGACAGTTTCAGGTCGTTTTATAGTGAGTTCCAGGATTTTTTCAGGCCTTTTTCCCAGCTCTGATTCAACAGGCGGAACATAATAAGGTTTTATTCTGAAGTTTGAAATCCCCCCAAAAACTGTTGTTTAAGGAGTGATTGAAATTAGGGTTGGGCGATGTGTAACTTTTTTCCAATCATCCATCGTCAGTCCAGAAATCGACGATGGGCGATTTATTGGCGCAGGTGACATGTTGACATATTTGTGGGTGGAGCAATGTAAACACACACTAATGGATTTGCCAAATTAGAACTCAGAAGTCCCAAAATTGAGGAAATAGTTGTAAAAAACACAGCGTGGCCTGTTTGGGGCTACTTTGGCTTTAAACAGACGTCTAGTGGCAGCAAAGAGCTCCAACATCGAGTGTTTACCTTCTGCTGTGTGCTAACTAAGCTAACACAGAGCTAGCAGCTAGCTGCTGCTGCTCCGTCACCAAAATCGCTCAGAAAGACTTCAAACTGCAGCGGAGATTTATTTGATGGAAGCGACGTTCACTGAAGGGGTTTTTATTCGTATTTCAGTTTTAGTTTCATGTTGTTTTTGTCGTTTATCAGACTTAGCTGAAGACAGCTGAACACCAGATCGGTGTTATGACTCGCTAAATATTCCTAGCACCGGTAGCCGACACGTAAACACGGTTTAACTGGAACAAAGCCAGTCTCTGATGGTTTCCTCCCCACCACACCATAGATATTATTTAGATACATTTATTTTCTGAACACAAGCTGCTGCCGTTCTCTGTCTGTCTGCCACGGACTGAGGAAACACCGCTGCTCCGCCAGCTCTCGGGGGAGGAGGAGGGAAAAGGAGCTGCTGCTGCAGCTGGGAGGAGTTTAAAAAGAGCATTATTTATTATTTTTACGTGGGCTGCGTCCTTTGACTTCAACTAAACGTTGTTAATTATTAAGAAATGAATTTTTAGTGGGACGAATAAATCGTTTTTGAAAAACGGGAGGCGATTGGCTGAGCCCATCGCCGATGGTCGATACATTCGTCTGATCGCCCAACCCTACTCCTAATGTTAAAGTTCTCCAGAAAGACACCATGTCACTATAAGATATGAATAAAAACTTCATCAGTGGTGGTCAAACTTCTCTAGATGTGGGTCAGAATTATTGAGTTGAAAGTAGGGATGCAGCGATACCGATACTTGGATCTGCCGATGCAGAGTACCGATACTTCTACCACACACACAGAAATGCAATGAATTGGAAGGCAGGTTTTATTTTTTTCTGCTTGTTACAGTAAATGAGGGTGAATTACATAAAAAATAAAATATTTATAAAAATGATCACAAAACTAAAATATTTATGTGAAAAATCAACATTTTCAGTGAAATTATTGCAGTTTTCCACTCCCAACCACTCTGTTCCTCTTTAGCTCAACAGCTCCCCCTAGCCATTGCATTGGTATCGGTTAATTTTAACAAGTATGAGTACATGGTATTGGTACATCCCTAACTGAAAGTACTCACAAGCAAAAAAAAAAAATTATTTAATTTTTTCTAATTAAAAAAGTTTGGGGAGGGTTTGTGGTCCTGTTTACCATGACATTCATATAATAAAAGCAAAACGGTTTGCAAACTTTATTTAATATTTCCACTTGAAGAAGATTTTCGTTTACCTTTTAGGTCTCACATTTGCAAAAAATCTTAGTGTCTTCATCCACACCCTGTGTGTTCTTGAACTTCAGTCAAGGGCTGCAAACAGGCTACGGGCCGCTGTTTGGACAACTGTTCTACCTAAATTAGTTTCACCATATTTATGGTGCTTAAAGGACCTTTTCTTCTGAACTCATTGCTGTGCTTCTGTTTTACAGGGGTTTCACAGACCAGCTGCGTAAAATCTCAAAGGATGCTGGGATGCCGATCCAAGGCCAGCCATGTTTCTGTAAATACGCCCAGGGAGCCGACAGCGTGGAGCCCATGTTCAGACACCTGAAGAACACCTACGCTGGACTGCAGCTCATCATCGTCATCCTGCCGGGGAAGACTCCGGTCTACGGTCAGAGAAGGGCCAAAACCAACATTATTAGAGCTTTTCCTTTAAGGCTGTTCAAAATAAATGTTCCTGTACATATGTTTGGTTGAATCCCCACAGCTGAGGTGAAGCGTGTGGGTGACACCCTTCTGGGCATGGCCACGCAGTGCGTTCAGGTGAAGAATGTGGTAAAAACGTCGCCTCAGACCCTCTCCAACCTCTGCCTCAAGATCAACGTGAAGCTGGGAGGCATCAACAACATCCTGGTGCCTCACCAACGGTAAACACTCCCTCTCACTTTGACTTTCTTTAGTTTTATTATCTTGAGCTACAACACGGTGAGATGTAGCTCTTGTTAATTTGTTGATTGTTGATCCTCAGACCATCAGTGTTTCAGCAGCCAGTTATCTTCCTGGGAGCAGACGTTACTCATCCACCAGCTGGAGACGGGAAGAAGCCTTCGATTGCAGCCGTTAGTTTCATCTTTATTTCCTTTGTCACTCACAGGATTTATATTTCTGAGACCCTGCTTCAACGTTTCATCATTTTGCACTTACTGATTCTGATTTATCGTCGTCTCTGCCCCACTATTCAGGTGGTCGGCAGTATGGACGCCCACCCCAGCAGGTACTGTGCTACCGTGCGCGTCCAGAGACCCAGGCAGGAGGTTATCCAGGACCTGGCCTCCATGGTTCGGGAACTGCTCATCCAGTTCTACAAATCAACCCGCTACAAGCCCACCAGGATCATCTTCTACCGGGACGGAGTCTCAGAAGGCCAGTTCAGACAGGTCCGCTCCCACGTTTTCCCTCCTTTTGCTCTCAGAAAATCGTCAAAGTAGCACATGTTCCAGAAAATGTTGCTACGTTTTGTGTGAGCTCATCTGATAAAGTAAAGTAATAATTTCAAGTTTCTGAAAGTGTTATTAATAGAATTTCATAATTTGGGTAATTGGAGCTTCTAGTTGGTGGTGTTGTTTTTCTTAACCACTTGAGACTGATTGTCACTGGCTTGAATACCGGCGGCAGCTGCTAGCTGTGCCAGCTCTGATGCCAGTGTCAGGAAAGCTGCCACAAACATACATTATCTGCAGGAAAGTGTCAACAGCTCCCTCTAGTGGTAGAGTTTAGTGTTCTGCAGGAATGAACTGTGGCTCTGAACTGAGCTGTGCATTTGTTTTTGTTATTGATGATACAGTTTTGAGTTGAATAGGGTTTGAATTATGTTGGATCTCTTTCCAGGTGCTGTACTATGAGCTGCTGGCCATCCGCGAGGCCTGTATCAGCCTGGAGAAGGAGTACCAGCCAGGCATCACCTACATTGTTGTGCAAAAACGCCACCACACACGCCTCTTCTGTGCCGACCGCAACGAGAGGGTAAGCTCCCACTACGAAAACAACCAAAACAAAACCATCTCAGGCAGACTTTTTGAATAAAACGAGGTAATTAGGTCCAATAAAATTATAGTCCATGTTTTTATGCCTCTGCTTCCTCCAACAGCAGTGAGAGCAGCCATATATTTCCATGCCCTGTCTTTATCTAATCCGTGTGAGAGAGAGACACACAAACACACTTTTAAAAACTAAATTAGTGCAGATTTGGCTGAAGTGTTTAAGGACATTCTGTGAGCGTTGTATGTGTACAAATATGATTTTGCACTAATAATCGACATGATGAATCGAGGTGATGTGATGGAAAAGGTGACAAATTTTAAATGGAATTCGAGAGGTTTTCAAAATGTCTCAAACTGTTTGCGAGGGGTCTCGGTTTACTTGCGTCGTTGCAGAGCCTTACTCTTGTGTTCCTGGAATTTTGAACAAGTTTAAAAAATCTGTGCAAAATATTTTCTTTCTAAATAATCACACAGTGTTCACGGGTGTCGGGAACCCGTTTGGAGCTCTTCTCAAATTAGTTTCCTTGAGTCAAAGTGTAAAAATATGAAAAAACTTCAAGAGGAGTTGGCAAGATTTTGTGGTTTCTTATTAAAATCAGTTAAAACACGTGATTTTAAAATCTTTTTTGTTTAATTTGTCTAGTTGTTTTTGTTCTTTTTTGTCTATTGTAAAACACATTGTGATTTGAGGCGGTATAAATAAAGTTTTATCTGCTTATTTTATAGGCTTGCATGAGGATTAATTGCAAACAAAACCAAACATTTACAACTTAAATTTGCACAATCGTAGGGATTTACTCCTTAATGCTCCTCGTGTGACTCGGCCATATATAAAACCATCGTATGTACCAGTTTGATATGATTGTAAATCTTTGATCACTACTTTGTGTCGCTAACAGCTCCGTGATGCTGCTTTAAAATCCCAACACGGTGCTTGAGACCAAACTGGTGCCAAGTCTACCCGACTTCACCAACAAACCGACGAGCCTAGTGGAGGTCAGGATGAACAGCTGAAGGGAGTTTTGTGTGTGCACATTAAACGATCAAGTCTGGAGCTACATCCTACGGATGAAAGGAATTTATTGATAAACGTCTTGTGATCAGAGATGAGTTCGATCAGCGCCAGCAGTGTGACGGTGAACCGATGGAGATGAAACCTTGATGGTTGCTTGAGTCGAGCATGAAGCCGTTCTAGTCCATGTTTTTTTATTAGCACAATAAGTACAGAAAATGGTCTGATTTAGTTACCTTTTGTAGCTGATTGGACCGTTAACCTTCCTAACCTGTGTAATTGTGTTCGATTAAAGCATTAAGACCCAACTCCAACCAATCGCTGTGGAGTGTCTCTCAGGGTCTCCAGAGTAAAACCAGGCCAGTAATAACCCTGTTTTCTCTCTCATGCAGAGCATTAAGCTCTCGAGGGCTTTATGATTTTAATTGGTTGTTTTGAGATTCACTGGGTGAACCTCCAGTCGCTCTATGAATCCGTTCTTATTTACTTTTAAATGAGAAGAATTTTCATTTTAGAAATGACTCATAGCTTCTAGTGTTTTTATATTCTGTTTTGATGTTGTGTTGCTTTCTTTTCCCCTTTATGCTCCACAATTAGTTTGTCTTTATTGTAATGTCTTGAATCTGGAATAACTCTCGTTGTCTTTGCTCTGTAAGGTTGGACGGAGTGGAAACATTCCTGCTGGTACTACTGTTGATACGGACATCACACACCCCTACGAGTTTGATTTTTACCTCTGCAGTCATGCTGGAATACAGGTTAGAACATCTTGTTCATGTTGTCTTCTTTACGCTGGCTGGGTCTCAGTGTTGCCAGATTGGAAATGTTAAAGTATCGTACCAGGATCTTAAAATTATCGTATTTTAAGAAAAATGATCGTACACTACTAAGTTACAGCCTTAACCCAGGTTTTAATGTCAGTATATCAAACACTGTGCAAAATTATAGTCTTTAAAGTAGTTTTAGCTTTAAATAATGTAACACAATGATTTAAACAAGCGTCTCTTACACAAATTCCACACCACAAAGGGCTCAAATTATCGTATTTATGGAATTATTGATCGAACAGAGCGCTAAATTATCCTACAAATACGATAATTATTGTACATCTGGCAACACTGCTGTGTTTTTTTTTTTTTGTCATTCTGTCCTGAACTAAAACCCAAACACCTGTCAGCATCTGCAGTTTTATCCAAATTTATATCAAATAGGTTTTAAAATGAAGTGAAAATAATTTTCTTATTGTTAAAATATTTTCCCCCAAAATTGAAAAGTTGTTTAAGTAAAAACAAAAACCTGTCAGTGTTCAAAATAGTTCAGACCCTCCAGGAAGTTGCGATGTTGCGATCGCAACTATTAACGCAAATTCAACCATTTGCCGCAACTTTGTTGCGGCCTTGCAATTTTCACCAATCATTGCAACTTTTCCGCAAATGTGACCAATCCTCTTTGTTTTTGTTGGATTTCGTCTTCTTCTTTGACCAATCAGAGCCACTCTGATAAATTTTGACCAATCCCGTTGCCTCCAGCTGTGTTTACTTCCGGTTTTTGAGCCGAGCCGCTAAACTCCGGTCGGTTTCCATCAGATTTTACGGCTAAAATACGAGAAAATCAATTTCCTAAAGTATTACGCCAGAGTGGTGGAAAGCTGTTCTGAACCAAACACAACGTCGTGGTGGATTAGACATGAAAATCGTCGCTTGACAAGAACTTTTTGACTGCAAAACAGACGGGCTGGGGTCTGATAGGAGTGATAAAAGAGACGAGGTGAGTTCTGTTTAATGTCCGTATTTGGACAATGTGAGAAACTTTATTTAAGAAAAAACTGATCTGTGTCCTAAACTGTGTGCTGAGTAGGCGAGTTTGCTATTCTGCGAGAAATATTTTAAATAAATCGGACCGTCAGCGTTAACGTGAATTCCTTTGAACGTTGTTTATTTTTTAAACACGCGATTAACCACGTGACGTTTGTATCCAGTGAACACGAGGAACCGCTTGTCTTTTCTAAACTCGTTCTGCTGAACCAGTGAACCTTTGAGGTGGATCGCTGAAAGTGAAAATAAAGCCGCTCACGCTGTAACGTCTGAGTGACGCTGAGACAGGCTGTCAGCTGTGTTGTCATGGAGATTACGGCATCTTGTAGTCTTTATTTAACGATTAAACAGCGCATACAGTGTGTGTAAAGAGGTTAACTGTGTGTGCATATAAACCAAATAAAACCTTAAACAAAATAAAAAAAATGATTGAAAAAAATCGCAACTTTGACTGCAACTTTTAGAAAAATGTGCCGCGAAATCAGTCATTTTAGATCGCAACCATCACAAAAAATCCCCACAACTTCCTGGAGGGACTGATAGTTTTAATAATTAAAACGATTTATTTGAATGTGTTTATTGTGGAATAAGGAGAAGCATCTTAATTAATCTAGTTGCATAACTTAAAGACGGAACATTGACTTGAAATGGAATACTGGGAGTATTAATGCTGGTTGATATTAGAGCCACGCAATTAAAAAAAGAAGTGTCGAGCTTAAGGTTGAAATGCTGATGGGGAAAAAATCCAAACTATCATTTTATGATATTTATTTTGAAATAAAGAATGATGTAGGCTGCAGCATGAGTTGGACTGAAGCACAAGATCGTTTTAATAAACCTCAGGTGTCTGTTTGAGAGTCTTACTGGGATCAGTTGCATGAAGTTTCTAGATGCCTTCAATTTTGCGGCTTGCTTTGAAGAACATGTCATTGTTTTTGTAGTTTACCACACCCAGAACCCTGGGTTACAATCATATTAAAAACATGGAAGAACCACAGTGCAGTTCAGGAGCACGGTGAGACTCACACATTCAGGGTTTCATCAAATTAATCTTCTTTAGAACTGATTCTGGAAATTATTTCAACTTTTTTCTCGACATTCCAGCATTGTTTGTTTATTCTTCATCTGAGTGGCCCTAATAAGACGCCGTAGCTTAGAGTTTAGTAAAAAGCGGATAAAAAGCACTGCTAATATCCAAATGTTTATTTTTCCATCTTCTTTTAATTCCCCTCTAATCACTGCTTTGCTATTTTGCTGTTTAATAATAATAATAATGCGTTTTATTTATAATAAACTTTACATTAAAATAAATCTCAACATGCTACAGTTTTATATTAAAGACATTAGGCTGGAGCACAAAGATAAACACATGATAAGAATTAAAAACATAAAATAATAAAACGATCGATATGGGCGTTTACAGATTAAAGTTCATATCTGATTGGCTGTGTAAGTTTAATATTTTATTGACCTTCTTATTAATATGTAACTTCCAGGTCGTTACATAAATGGCGAGCCAGCCAAGAGCCGAACCTAGAATCTTCTGATCCACATGACATTGTTACAGCTGTGATGTCATTCTCATGGTTTATAATTGTTTTACTTGTAGAAAAATCACAACTCTTTCATTTGTTAGTGGGCTTTTATTTTGTTACACTAACAAAATAAAAGCCCACCATGCATTGATGACTGAACTCTTCCTCAGGGCACCAGCCGGCCCTCCCACTACCATGTACTGTGGGACGACAACTGTTTTACTGCTGACGAGTTCCAGCTGCTCACCTACCAGTTGTGCCACACCTACGTGCGCTGTACCCGCTCGGTCTCCATCCCTGCGCCCGCCTACTATGCCCACCTGGTGGCCTTCCGCGCCCGCTACCATCTGGTAGATAAAGAGCATGACAGGTGAGGAGACTTGTTT
>SSNR01000039.1:3010762-3028739 GCA_006937965.1 Callopanchax toddi | reverse complement strand
ACACACACACACACACTCACTCTCAAACAGCCATGCACGCCTGGCTTGCCAGTCAAGGAGTCCTCATCGGTGCATGTCCCACCCCCCCCACATGCCTAGTCAATGCGGACCTGACACTGTGCAGAGGAAGCAGGGAGGAGCGAGGGGAGAAGGCACCCCCCCACACTGGACTGAGGATGCAATCGCTGCTTTAAAAACAAACAAGACAGAACTCAGCACTATTATGCAATATCAAACCAGCCAACTAGTTAATTCCCACCGTATCCGGTTCCCCTCCTCTGTCTGTCTTCACCTCTGACCCAGTGGGTGTTTTTATTTGAGGTTTTTAACATTTCCCCCTCCTTTTTACCAGTTATTCTGCTCCTTTTGCCATTTCTAGTACCTCAGTGGGTTTGAGCAGCAGCACTTTTACATTCTTTCTGTTTTACTGTAGTTTGTTGACACACCCCCAGCTCTGAAACAATAAGATAGATTCAGTTTTACGGACCACGGGTCCTCCATGTTGCCACTTTGATTTCTTCCTCTTTCAGTTCTCATTGGTGTGTTTTTCTTGTGAAGACAAATGTTATTTTTGTGCACACTGCCATCTGTTGGCGACGAGGTATAAATGCCCCCTAAAAGTCACAAGGAGAGGTTTTAGACGAGCTTTGATTTAGATTTCTGTCGTCTGGTGTGAACTGGGGCACTTCGTTTTGGCTGATATATCAATTTGCTGAATTGCAACCATCTATGGGGTATTTTTTAAGTATAACACTGTTTTAATCTAGCTGTTTCTTCTGCGTTATGTGAAACATTTTATGATTCTACCTTTTTTTTTTTTTAATGATAATCTTGTTTTTTTTTTTTAATCTCAACAATCACCACCCGTTCATTTCCCCGAGTGCTTTATTGTACCTCTTGTCTTGGAGTTGGTGGATAATTCGAGATTGTGACAACGGTTTCCTTTAGTGCAATAATCAGTCGAACGAAGGGAAGAGGATCTTAGGGGACTCGATCGACTCAGGACGGTTAAACGTTTCACCTGAAAGTTGGCGCGTCCTCGAGAGGAGAGAAGGTTTTCCACTTCGAGGCACTTTTCGCTCCTCTGAGTCGAACGAGCAGCACATTTTTTGAGCTCACTGTCAGGTGGTGCAAATACAATTTTAGCGATTTCTGTATTTTTACTTGAACTGAAGGATTTTATGCACCCCTGTGGTTTGATCATTGTTTTCAGAACTCCTGATCAATAGTTTGCTGATGAGGTTGATTTTATGTTTTGTTTTGTTTTTAATGGCTGAAAGAATAGCAAAGCTTGTTGCCTGACAGGAGCAAAGTAGAGTATTATGGATATAAAGAGGTAGTATTCAAGTGCCTGGCAGAAATGTTTGATTGTCAAAAGCTGTGTTTGTGATCGAAAATGAAAATTCCAACGTATGAGCAGAATATTTTAAAGCAAGAAACTTTCACCTGATGCCTACCATTCGTCTCATCGTCCGTCTACTGACAGTACATCTCATGAATCTAAATATTTATTCTGATTGCCTCTAAAGGAGTGCTGTCTTTTTGCTTGACGTTCACCAGACACAAATCCAGCTGCTACAGTGTTAGACGGGGCTCACGGAGTTGTTCTAAACCGATTCTTTCAGTTACATTTTCCACTTAGTAGAAAATCTCAAATCTACAACAGGTGCAATTCCTGCCCGTGTAACTGGCCCTGAATCGGGACGGCAGAGGAGTCGAGTGGACGACCAGCAACCACGGCAGGAGGCGCGTTTTAACGATCCGAAACCAAAATGACTCAGATCTGTTTGTTCTCACCACATCAACACTTGCTAGTGTTTGCCTGGTCCTCGTGTAGCTTTTCTCCTCTGCTGATGGCTCGTCGGGGGGTGGGGGGGTGTTTTTACAAAGTTATCTGCACTAAAAGAAGCGTGTGTTTCAGGACTGAACACAGGCATGGTGCTACTCTTAATAGTTTGAATCTGAGCCTCTGTGTTTGAGACTCGACACGAGCAGGTAAGGAGAAAAAACTAACCTCACTCGTTGAAGGACAGGAGAAGGTGCAGAAAGGTTTAGATGTATAACTTGCTTTAGGTAATAGATGTCTGCTTTTTAAACGGTACAACAGCTGACGTTCCTTTCGGGCGGCGAAGGGTCCCGCCTCCACCATTCGACTGCCTTTCTGGGCGAGCGGTCCACTGTGGAGCCTTCATGATTTCACTAATATCCGAAAGCCTTTAAAAAAAAAAAAAAGCCAGAATAAAAATATATTTGTACATTTTAAGTTATGTAATGCACACCACTTATTTTTGCTAACAGAAGAAAATAAATGTAGTCTGATTATTAATCTTAGTAATAAATGTATCGAGACGAGTAAAGATATAACAAAGTTTTATTATTGCGACTGACTGTTGACTTGTTCCTGTGTCGGTGTGTGAACAGCTCGTTGGAACCCGTGACGTGTGTTTGGACTGTCGTACTGTTACTGATGGGGGACTTGAACCATCTCTTTCTTTGATGTCTGTGGAAAAAATGCTTGCAGGATGCTTATTAGACACTTGTTTCTCTCCTAGGTTTTGTCATTATTGACAACCGTGTGACAAAGAACCGAGAGAACCCCGCGTCAGTCTGTCAGACTTCAGCGAGGAACTCTTCTCCAGAGAGCTCAAAAACTTCAATTAACCGTCTGGTCTGATTTTGTTCCTTTTTAGATTTCGGGGTTCTTAGAGGTTCTCTGGAGTAAAAATCTCTATCATCTTGGTGCCGTGACCCGGATCCCAAAATTCTCCTACGCCGAAGGATCGGAGGAGGCCTACTTCATCCATTGGCGTGGAATTGACGGGATCCGGACACCGAACTCAATCAGACCACAAAATTGGGTGTGAGTATAAAGTTTTACAGCTAAAGAAATAACAGCTTTAGAAAGAACAGAGAAAGGTGCAAGAGAAAGTAAAAAGGCGGACGGCGTTTCTGCCTGAAAGCACGGCTGATTAAGTGGCTCCGTGGCTCAAAGATAAAAAGAAAAAGGAGGCGGCCATCCTCAAACCGGGCTTGAACAGCGTTTCGAGACCCTTAAAAGTGCTCTTAAATAAAGTCAAGTAAAAAGGCGGACGGCGATCCTGCCTAAGAGCACGGCTGGCTCCGTGGCTCAGAGATAAAGAGGTCTTAAATAAATTAAAAACGAGGCAGTGATCCTCAAACCGGGCTCGAACGGCGTTTCCGAGACCCTTAAAAGTGAAATACGAGGCGGCGATCCTCAAACCGGGTTTGGCGGTGTTTCCGAGACCCTTAAAAGTGAAAGTAGGAATAAGGTGGCGATCTTTACCTACAAAAAGTAACGTAAAAAGGGGGCGGCGATCCCTCTGGGCTCGGCGGCGTTTCCGAGACCCTTAAAAGTGAAAGTAGAAATAAGGCGGCGATCCTTACCTACAAAAAAGCACCTCAAAAGTATTGTGAGCTGAAATTTCTCTAGGCTGTTTACTTATACTCCTTAGATGGATAAATAGTACATAAAATAGATATCTTATTGGAAAAACACAACGCAGAAAAGAGAATATAAAGGAATACAGAAAAGGAACTGAAAAACACGGAAAAAAATTAAAACTACACAGTAAAAAATAAAAGTCAAACTAAAAGTAAAAATTAAAAAGTAGACTATAAAAAAAAATACAGTAAAAATAAAAATAGACTATAGAAAAATAGTCTATAAAAGTCTGACAGACTGGAGGTTCTCTCCTCCAGAGAGCTCAAAAACTTGAATTAACTGTCTGGTCTGATTTTGTTCCTTTTAGATTTCGGGGTTCTTAGAGGTTCTCTGGAGTAAAAAATCTCTATCAGGTGGAGATGTTTGCACATTCTGAAAGCCTGTGCTTTACGTTCCTTTGTGACAACGGGGGGGGAAAGAGCAGGAACAGTCACTTGTGGTGTTGATCTTGTGCTCTTGAATGTTCTGTTTTCCTTTTTGGTGCTGATGCTCCTCGTAACGGGGCGGAGTGGGAAGGATTCGGCAAGTGGGTTTGGAGGTTTTGATAATCCATGTCAGAGACACGTGATCAAAGAATAACTCGACAGTGGGTACTAGTTCTACGTTTTGTGTGTGTTGAATCCTTAAAGGGTTTATGTCGAAGTGCAACCTGTTCATTTTCCCTAAACTGGCCTCCGTATTTCAGAAACTTCCAGGAGCGCACAGATTCAGAGAGTTGTCCTCCTGGTTAAAACGAGCGTGACAAAGTCCTAAAACCGAACTCCCCTGTGCCGGAGGATTACGTACCACGGCCGCACGACTTCCCCCTACGAGGTGTGAGAGATCTTAGCCAAAAGTCACGTGTGTGTTTGACTTGGAAGGATCTGATCAGTGAATGTTGGAAGTTGAGCGAACGCAGGCGGAGTCCTCCGATCTCGTCTGTCTGACGTGGATTCGGGTTGTGGACGCTGAGGACACATGTTTACATAGCAGATGTGTTTCTTACGTTTAAAATGTCAGAAATGACCTAAAATGAGTAAGACCTCTTAGGGCCAGTGGAAGCGAATGCTTGATTGGATGTTTTTCTTTTAATCCTCAACAGAAATTTTTCAGCTAATGAAGAAAAACTCTTGATTTTCCTCTGCTACGACGACTTGCAACGTTTGATTAAAATAATAGAGTACACTAATCTCAAATTTGCGAACAATGCACACAAACTAACTGAAGAAAAGAGTCAAACTGATTGCACAAGGTCAGTGTCTCTAGTTAAATTCTTTTTTTTTAATAGAAGTGTTTTAATATTCTTGCTGACGAATCGGGCTCATGAGTTTTGGTTGCTCTGTTTGTTGTGGGAGGGAGTGAAGGAGTGAGGAAAACGTCCACAGAAAGTGCCTTTCCTCTCGATGGTGCTGTTTATTGAAAGTGAAAATATAAAATCAAAGAGTTCCTCCAAATCGAGCTGCGGCGCAGAACCGGCTGCGTTTTACACAAAATTTGGAGGCGGTGATGCAAATGTGTTTTTTCTGTATTTACAGTGAGCCTACTTAGGAGTGGAGTGTGATGCCAAGTATACAGTCATGGTGGCGCTATTGCTTCGTAGTGCGTTTAGTCGCAGGGGTGCCCAAGTCCAGTCCTCGAGCGCTACTCTCCTGGAACTCTTAGACAGAGGTGGGTAGAGTACCCAAAATGTGTACTTAAAAGTAGCAATACTTCAACATATTTTTACTCAAGTAAAAGTAAAAAGTTGCTGTCCAAAAAAATACTTGAGTATTTGGTAAAAAAATCTACTTGAGTACTGAATAACATCCATCTGACTTTTTAAAATGATGTCATCAGACAGACAAATATAAAGTTTTGGGGAAATTCTTGTATCTTAAAGGCTAAAATGAAAAACACTGATAGCTACATCCATAACATGATGTCAAAACAGCAAATTTTAAGCAGAAGAAACACTTTTCAAAGTGTTTTTTAAAATATAATAAAATTTTCAGTAGAGCTAGCTATGTGGCTAAAAATTTATGTAGCATCTATGTAGCTAACTAGCTATGTCTAGCTTTTGCGCAAGCTAGCTAGCTAGATAAAGATGGCTAGCTAGCTAGAAAACAAAGCTGGTGCAGAAACAGGTGGTCTTCTTTAATAAACTGTAGGTGTGTCTGGTGTAGTTTTGTTAAAACATGTTTGTTTTTCTGTAAAGTAACTCGCAGCAGGAAGAGGATTCAGAGATTTTACTCGAGTACGAGTAGCAATACTTAACAAAAATAATACTCAAGTTAGAGTAAAAGTTGCAGTGAAGTGAAACTACTCATAAAAGTACTTTTTTTTCAAAAAGTTACTCAAGTAAATGTAACTGAGTAAATGTAACTAGTTACTACCCACCTCTGCTCTTAGATGCAACCCTTCTCCAACACACCTGAATTCCCTCATCAGTAACTGACTCGGCTCTGCAGAAGCCGGGTAACGAGCCTTTCATTTGATTCAGGTGTGTTGGAGAAGGGTTGCATCGCCAGGAGAGTAGCACACTGCAAAAACTGATTTCTAAGAAAGTAAAATAGTCTTGTTTTTAGACATTTTGACTTATTTTTGTCTAAAAAGAAAATATATTCTTACAGCCCTACTTGAAATAGGCCAAATCTTCTTAAATATGGTCACATTTTCCAGATTTGAGCAAAGAAATCTGCTAATGGGGTAAGCAGCATTTGCTTGGCTAGATTCCTTAAAACTAGCGAATTGTTCTAAATGCAGAAAATTTTGCAATTTTTTTAAGGAATCTAGCGAGCAAATTTTGCTTATCCCATTGGTAGATTTCTTTTGCTCAAATCTTGAAAATGTGACCATATTTAAGAAGATTTGGCCTATTTCAAGTAGGGCTGTAAGAATATATTTTCTTTTTAGACAAAAATAAGTCAAAATGTCTAAAAACAAGGCGATTTTACTTTCTTAGAAATCAGTTTTTGCAGTGCACTGGACTTGGGCACCCCTGGTTTAGTGTATTGGACCAGTGGTTTGTTGGTACAGTGGATTGTGGGTTTGCAGGGATCAAGCGTGGGTGGAGGGTAGGGGTATTTGACACTGGGATGGTGTGACACACCCCAGTATGACAAACATAGCACAGCACTTTATAGACTGCCACTCTCACTCACATACCTGTCACTTCATCGTTTTTCTTCTCCATCAAGAAGAGGTGAGGATCCAAACCTCGAGTCGAAGCGACGCGCTCTGTAGATGACGCAGTCGGACCTTAAACCTCAATGTCGTCGACTCAGTCGGGTGTCGGTTTCCTTGCTGTAACCGACTCATTTTCTTTCTTCCAGCTAGAGCTGGGTATCAAAACGTGATTTATTTGTACCTTTCAGATTTTGGGCAGAAAAAACGAAAGCAGGCAGCCCAGAACTTTTTATACTTGCAGTGACAAACAGCTTTTTCTTCTCGAGTAAATAAACCCAGATTAGCCGTTTCCCTTCATCCAACAGCTCGTATTGAGACGGAACGGCCCGGTCCGGTGTCAGTATTGAGGCGTTGCTCTCGATGCCCAGCCCTAGTAGCGCTCCACGGCGTTCTTTCATCGTGGTGCAATGCCCCGCCGTGCGTCTCGTCCCCGATGGAGAGACTTCAGCAGCATCTTCGCCGGTATGCCGTCGACTGAAAACCGAGGACGCTCTGTAGTTCTGTGAGGAGATTTTCAGTTTTTTTTGGGGGGGAGGGGGGGGGTTGAAATCTTTCTATTACAAAAAAAAAAAACTCTCAAAACACTGCACCTCACTTACCTTGGTATGCTGCATATGTTATACTACATGAAAGAAAACTGCAAATTGCTTTTATTATGACATATAATGCTTGAGTAATGCCTGATATTCTTATACAGTAACTATTTTAGAGTCAAAATAGATATAACTGTAAAAAATATTCTGTTTTGTCTTAACACTTATTGGATTTTGAGATATTGTTCTTGAGCCGACTTTTGTTGTCCTATTTAAATGTGTTGTTCTTTGAATATCTATATCTATATATATGAAATATAAGCGGAATATTTTATGGTGTATTTATTGAGAGCGCTAGAAGCGGGCTGGAAAGTCCGCCTCGTTTTGCAGCGTGGCGGAGGCGGAGCTAGGAGGAAGAGGCCTTATTTTTAAGCCCCTCCCCCTTCATGTTGATGCCTTATTCTCTTAAGACACGCAAGCACAACGATATGGTGGGGAGGTTGGGGGGGGGGGGAGTGGGAGGCGAGAGGGCCGAACACGCTGCAGCTCATCTCCGACGAAGGGAACCGTTTCTGAACCACGAGTGTCGAAAAGCCGACTCTTCATCCCAAGCTGCTAATTGGTACGCTAGCCGTGTAAATTCCCCGAGCCAGTACAGGACGGAAAGATGTTGGAAGTTTTTGTTTGTTTGTTTCTGAGTAGGCTTAGCTTCTATCCTTTTTTACATTTTACCTTTCTTGTGCCAGAATATTACACAGCAGGAACAGGTCTCATTCCACAAGAGAAGACACGCCTCAGCCTTAACGTCGGACATCTTTGTGACCTTGCAGAGCCTTTGTTGGGTGGCCTACTAAGAAAACCAGTACTTGACGTGGTCTTACTCCCAACTGGCATCCTCATCTCTTCTCACTTGAACCACTAACATTGTTTGAGAACTCGATGAAGCTTTTTTGTTGTTTTTTTTTTTTTAAATAAAATTTGCTCCATCTCATCTGTACTAATGCAGAATCCAGGTCTGGGTCAAACGGCGTTTGGAATCCGTTCTTGATATTTGTTTTTACCAGATGAGGACGAAACACAAAAACTCAGAATCCGCTCCATATTTTCAGTCTGGCTTTGATACACCTCCATGTTGGTTGTCGTTGATTACGAATGTGAAGACTCGTGTTTCCAGATGCGGTTTGACCCGAACCACGAGGTTCCCAGCATGCTGGATTACAGAGACCTGTGCCTGTAATGACAGAAGTCGTGTTGGTTGTCCCGCAGCCCGTCAGACGATCAGAGACATGGACCTTTTGAGTGTTGTCGGACATGTTCCAAAGCAAAAAGACCCTTTTTTGTTATCCTTGAACCAAATTGGTCTAATAAATGTTTACTGTAATGTTTACTCCCATGGCTCATGTGTAAGTTGCGTTTTTCCACATTTGCATTCCAGCAGATTTCGAACCAAATATTGCAGAAGAGATTAGGCGCCTGATGCCGTTTACCACACACACACACACACACACATGAAGGTTTGATGACGAATAATGAAACTGAGGCCAAGGATTAAAACCCTTCTCTGATCGTTCCGGTTTATTTTCTCCTCGTTGTAGCAAACTAAAGATCTTGGGCTCTGATCCTTCTGAGTGAGGCACCAGCAGACAGACGTAGGTGTTGCTCAGTCAACACGAGGTGATCCATGTCTCAGTATTTTGCAAAGGCTCTGTTGTACCAACAGCTCTATTCCTTTCTGTTTTAAACGTCTTTCTTTTGTAACTCTCCTATCGTTTGTTGGCCTTTTTAGTGTTGCTTTGCTTCAGTTTGAAGTGTATCTTTGACTAATACTTGCAATAAAATGCTTTGCTTTACCTCGGTTGTCATGAGATGTTTGTGTGTCCAGAGTGAAACTTCAGGAGGCCGTAAAACCTGAATCCTCTGTCACAGGATGAGGATGGCCTGTCGGTTACAACTACAGGAGACTGTAGGGCGAAGATTACCACATTAAAGACACACTATGTAACTTTCTCATGTTTTAAACCTTGTCCTTGATCCAGTCTGAGCTAATCTGACCCTTTAGGGTTAATAAAAGTCCCTCAGCCCCATCTGCTGCTTGGATCCAGAATACCACGTTTGTAACTTCTGAGTCTCTGGTCCGCATGGGCGTAAATCCCGGGGGGACATGTCCCCCCCCCCCACATAAAGCTGTCCCCTCCAAAGTCCCATCAAGCACAAATCATATTTTATTTACAGATTACATCGTCAGTTGAACACAATTCAAGTTGTGCTACTTAAAAACTAACTTTAAGATTTATAAAGTTTCCAGTCCCCCCCATCCTCACAGTGAGTTGGTACAGTCCGTTTTCCTGATGGGAGGGGCTGCTCCGTGTATATGTTGAAGTAGTGCTACTCTTACTTGAGTACATTTTTTGGGTACTCTACCCAATGGGTCTCGGGACGATAGGCCTCAAATCCCCGACTGTTTCCTGGACCTCAGTCCGCTTACAGTCCACCAAAGGCGGGTGTGCAGCGCACGCTCCTCCGGGTGCTCCGGAGCGCCACTCCGTGATGCGAACTTGAGACATCTAGGGTGATAGAGGCGGCGGGACATGATTCTATCACCCTAGATTTCTCAAATTCACCTCCGGGAGTCAGAGAACACCGACTGATTAAAGCTTTTAGCGATACAGGCAGCTGGGAAGGACTGGAACATAGCAGCTAGCGAGATTAGCTCTGTTAGCTTGGCTCCTGCGGTCTCTGTGTGTGTGTATGTGTGTGTGTGTGTGTGTGTAGTTTTTATATTAATTTGTTATTTAAATGAAAGAAAACCTTGATTTTGTGTTAATATTTGGCTGCTGGATGGTGACAGATGAGTTATTTCTGTTTGTGGATGTTTTTATCCTCTACACGACGCTCACAGAACACACGGGGGTCTGCTTCCCCTGATTTTTGTGTGTGTGTGATTTTGTCAATAGTTTATTCAAGTGAAACCAAATAAAAACTTTATTTCCACACATATAGAAACATCCAAATATTCCAGGAAAGTGGAGCCACATTAAGCCTGAAGCAGCATAATGAGAGAACAATAACCCACAGCGAGAGACCAGCGCGGAGCTTCAGCATCATTAAAAATGTGGTGAAATGGATTCTGTGGTACCAGCTGCTCTGCAGGGTGGGACTAAACACTGATTATGTTCGCATCCCAACTGTCAGTCCCTGTGCACCGAGCCGCATCCATTTGACAAAATAATGGTGTTAATTTCAGTGCGTCGTTTAAATAAGGACGAGACTCTGTTTAGGCAAACAGATTTCCCACTGTGGGCCTAAATGCAGCTGTCATACTTTCCCTCTGCTTAACAAACTCCAACATCCTTCAGGACGGAGCAGCAGAGCTGTGAGCTAGCTAACCCGCACTAAGAGGAAAACCAGGAAATAAACGGCTCTGTGTGCCGGATCAGAACGACAACCAGGACCTGTTTTCTTCTGGGGGGACACCCAGGAGTTTCCTGAAGAAAGGTCGGTGAGGAAGTCTTGGTGTCTGCTGTCCTCTGGGCCTGCATCCTGATAAGCTGGAGGTGATGGATGATGCAGGTTCCAAGAGGAACACAAAGGCTGATCTGGAGAATTTCACGAGAAGATTTAAAATGCTGTTTTGATTTGATCTTCCTTATGGAAAGCCGTTTTAGTCAAATTTAAATAAACAAATAAAAGGTGTTATTAGGAAATGATTAATAAATACTCCATGAAGTAAATAAATATCCCCCTTAAATAAATAAATAAATAAAAATGCTGTTACTGATAAAAAAATTTGTAATTACCGTATTGACCCGACTATAGGACGACCCCCTCTTTTCAAGACTGATCTTCAGAAAAATGACTAAATTCACTTTTAAAAAACTTTTTATTGAAATTTTGAGAAAGTAATTTAAATAATATCGTAATTACAGACTGCTTTAATATTAGCCTATTAATCAGGGCTTCTCGTGCTCTGTCATGGACTCAGTCTCCTTCCCTCTCTTTCTCTTTCTCTCTCTCTCTCCCTCTGTGTGTGTGTCATAAATGAAGATACGTGAGAATAGTGAAGCTAATAGGTGTAAAGTTAGCGTGGACGGAGGTGACGTGTCTCCACCAATAACCTGATCTAAGGGTACAGAACGAGCGCGGTTTACCCACCAACACAGAGCCAGTCCACCGAGTCCAGCAAACCGAGGTTCTGTGACGAGCTCAGGGAAGGAGGCGTGTCTGGATCGACCTACCGAGCCCTCACCTGGACAGAAGTCCACGCTGAGCCGCTCACGCTGAAAGCACCTGCCCTGGGTCTGGAAGTGGACCTGGCTGGACTGGCCATCAGGAGTTTTAATCCCCAGTGGGCCTGTAACTTAGGACTGGTCCAGACCGGGATCGGTCGCGATCTGAGCTGAGCTTCCTGTTGCTGATGCCTTTACAAAAAGCATGCGCCCTCTGCTGGTGTGGTCGTGTAATGACCCCAAACAACTAGACCCCGATTATAAGACGACCCGCATTTTTACATTATTTTTAACGAAAAAAATATCGCCCTATATATTCGGGTCAATTCGGTACTTCATGAAATAAATTATTGTCCTCTTGAAATAAAAATAAATTCTACATGAAAAAACATTTTAATTGAGATTGTTTTGTCAATTGGGTTAGCTAAACAATAACAACAACAAAAACACAACACAACGACGAAAAGCCACCGCACAACAACGACGAAAAGCCACCGCACAACAACGACGAAAAGCCACCGCACAACAACGACGAAAAGCCACCGCACAACAACGACGAAAAGCCACCGCACAACAACGACGAAAAGCCACCGCACAACAACGACGAAAAGCCACCGCACAACAACGACGAAAAGCCACCGCACAATGACAAAAAGACACCGCACAACAACGACGAAAAGCCACCGCACAACAACGACGGAAAGCCACCGCACAACAACGACAAAAGCCACCGCACAACAACGACGAAAAGCCACCGCACAACAACGACGAAAAGCCACCGCACAATGACAAAAAGCCACCGCACAACAACGACGAAAAGACACCGCACAACAACGACGAAAAGCCACCGCACAACAACGACGGAAAGCCACCGCACAACAACGACGGAAAGCCGCCGCACAACAACGACGAAAAGCCACCGCACAACAACGACGAAAAGCCACCGCACAACAACGACGAAAAGCCACCGCACGACGACAAAAAGCCACCGCACAACAACGGCAAAAATCCACCGCACGACGACAAAAAGCCACCGCACAACAACGACGAAAAGCCACCGCACAACAACGGCAAAAATCCACCGCACGATGACAAAAAGCCACCGCACAACAACGGCAAAAATCCACCGCACGATGACAAAAAGCCACCGCACGACGACGAAAAGCCACAACACAAGTAATAATAAAATGGAAGTGGTGATGAAACTGAAGTTAAAAAAAAAACGTAACCATAAAATGGAACAGAATATGTAGTCAACTGGAACCAATGCTAAATCGTAAATCATGCTAATATCTTAATTTTGCTAAAATGTAAGTAAATGAGAGACATCAGTGTTCAGATTACGGTACACCGTAGTGATTTATAGTACTGGGCCTTGCAGCTGTGTCTAATGACCAGGATCCGAACGTTACGGTTTTAGCTAAATTAACATATTAGCATAACTTCCGGTTTAGCATAGGTTCCAGTTGACCACAATTTCTGTTCCATTTTATGGTTCTGTTTTTTAACTTCCATTTCATCACCTCTTCTGTTTTATTATTACTTCCGTTGTCGCTTCTGATGTTGTGCTTTTGTATGTCATTGAACCTTCTGGGCCACCGTAGTAAAAGGTGGGTTGTAATGTTTTTGCCTGTCTCTAATCAACCAAATATGTCCATTTGACAGATATTGAACTAAAATTGTATGAATTTGTAGCTGAGAGTCAATCCTAACACACACTCTGAGCACTAGCAGATTGTAAGATGTCACAATACTGTTGAACATGTTATCTTAAAGATTTGACTAAAACTGCTAGAACTCTATTATTTCTCAACATACGATGATCATATTTTTAAAAGGATTTTTAAAATGTGATTGCCTGTGAGTTTAAATTAACCACTGAGTCTGAACTAGTTAATGTAGATGATGAAGTAGAGAACTCTAAAACTTTCAAACCTCCTGCTTCCAGGACGGTACATTCAATCCTTTTATTTAATTCAGTTCCATTCAATTTAAATTATAATAAAGCAGAAAAGTCAGTGTTTGATTTTTAATCCAGTCACGTGCAAATGAATTTAGTTCCAGCTTTTCCAATAAACTCAGATCCATTATATTATAATTATAAATGTTTAATTAGTGAAATGATTTCTAAGCCAGCAGATTTGATCAAATGTCACCTTTTACTGGGACAGTTTATTAGGACGCTGCCCCTTTAGCGGTTCTGTTGTCTTTTAATTCGTTTTCATAAAGTCAACATGATGCATCAGTAAATCAAGCAGCCATCATTTGATCATCTAGAATCTAAAGGAATTCCAGCTGAAAGTGTCCTGTTTAATTAACATTCCCATCAATTTGTTCACAAGGTAAATGTGTCCTGATATAATTGGTAGAACTGCAGCACATCATCATCGTCGGCTGTTTGGACACAAAGACTTTATACAGATGCTGCCTTTGCCTTTTGCTGGTGCTAACATTATCATCTGCTGCTCTTTCTTTTCCTCTTTTGCGTCCCACCATCCTCCCAGCAGGTTTTCCTGATTAGCTAATGACGATTATGCATCTGTAATGTTTTGACCTTGTAGCTACAAAAGGCTCTGATTTATGTCGGTTTTAGCTGCTGCAGCCGTTTGGGCTGCTTGTTGTTCAGGATGTATTTATAGAGCATGAGACTGCTGGAACATGCAGAACATAGAATGAAATATAGATTTAATGTTGTTGTTGGTGAAATGAGCGACCATAGGACTCAGGTTATGGGAGAAATGTTTGCAGCTGCAGGTGAAACTGTTTTAAACTGGACCTGATTAATTTTTTTCTGAATGCACTTGTTTATTCATACTTCTCTGAAGGTCAAGGTTTAATATTTTACTTTTAAAACATAAATCAGGCGTCTCCTACCCTGCAGTTCCACATCTCACCAGCAGTGGGCGCAGTTCCCTAAGAGAACAGGAATCCTGTAAAACCCCAGCAGAACAGCTGAAGGTAAACTACAGGAGGAGGTCTGATTTGTGGTTCTTTTTGTTTGACTGGTGTTGTTCTAACTCGTATTCTAGGGATTCGTTTGACCCCTGACCTTCTACGCCGCCTCCGTCAGGCCTGTGGGTGATAAAGAGAGGAAACGGCTCGACTCTCAGACCGAACACCCCCGTCTCCTAAATGACAAACGACCAGACGTCGCCCTGCAGAGGAAAGACGCTGCTGCTGCTCAGTCAGCAGCTCAGATCGATGTATTGATCCATAACGCGTTTAGATCTAAACAGGATTCAACGTTTTCCAGCTGATGTTTTTTTCTAAGGATTTCTGGAAACTCTTAAAATCACCTGGTTGATTCATTTCTTTATGATTTTCTTGTTTTGATCAGTTTTTTTAATGAATTACGACACAATAAATAAACTTTTTGAACTTTCTCAGTTGAGCCAGATTCATTTGTAACAGGATTAAAAACGGTCAGATCAGAGACGGAGTCCTGTAACGTCAACAGAGGACCTGTAAATGGATCAGGACTCACCTCAGACGACCTCACCGTCTCACATTTATTTTATTGTCAAATAACTTTTGCTGGTTGAGAATAATTCTCTCGTTCGAGCAAAAAATCTGGAAATGTCAAAACTGACGGGTGTCTCTGAGTGTTACTAATAAATCATATCTGACAGAAAACGATACTTTAAATGGGCTGCAGTGGTTTCTAAACAGACTATTTGTCAAAGTTTGGGATCACTTAAAAATTTCATTAATTTTTAATGGAACACGTGAAATTTGTTGGACTATAAAGACATTATTAGAGCTATAGATCTTAGACCTTCTCAGATTTAACTCCATTCTTCTTGGAGCATCTCTGCTGTGCTCTTCAGTGAAATACAGGGAATAAAACGCGCCAGTCAGAATTCTGCTTTATGTTTGGCTGACACAAGTTGCCGTTGTGTTTTTGGTCGTTATCCCGCTGCAGGATGAAATACAGGCGGTTGGTGTGGCGGTTTGAGAGCCGTTTACCTCAAGGTCCCTTCCACTCGGCACAATTCTCCTACTTTTCATCCTCTACAGCCCCAGACTATCATGCTGTGCAACACGCCTGTAAGAGTTTTCTGAAAATGACATAAAACGATGAACATGGATCAGCAGCCAAACCAGGAGAAACCTGCAAAAATGTTGATGTTAAAAATCATCGGAACAACTGATAGAAAAGCAAAATTTGGAAAATACTGTTTAAAAAAACCCAAAAAACTCAATTTTCACATGAATCCAAACTTTTGAGCAGCAGCAACATTTTTCATGGTTTTCAGTTGAAACCAGCAGACAGATTTGAAGAGGAGCAGAAAAAGAAAAGGAGGTGGATTAGTGGCTGCACCAGGTTCAGCCCCGCCCCGCGACATAGCCCCGCCCCGCGACATAGCCCCGCCCCGCTACACAGCCCCGCTGACTTGTCCGCTGTTTTTTTTAATTAACTTTATTGCAAAAGAGTGAATTTACAAGAAAATAACTGAATGTTTCTCCTTCTGTTTCTCCTTGTTTTCAGGATAAAACATCTCCTCAAAATGGATTAAATATCTCGGGGTTTCAGTCATGTTCTGGTAACAGGATTAGTTTGTGAATGAGAAACGTTTTCTGTCATACGGACTACAACGAGAGACAGTGAGCCTAACAGAGAAAACCGAACTAACCCTCTTTGCTTCGTAGCGTTAGCCGCCATTAGCCGCTGATAGCGGCTGTTAGCTGCTATCAGCTATCAGCTGCTCCTGGTGGGGGCCAAAGCACCGGGGTAAACCCTGAGCGCTTCGCGGACCCAGACCCAGAGCACAAAGCTCTGCTGGACCCAAACGGAGCTTTGCTTTGCGGACCCGCGTCACCGTACGAAGCTCCGCGGACACGCTCGCAGCATTACCCGACAACGAGGTGTTGCATCTCCGCCGGACTTTGTGCTCTGGATCCGGCGGAGATGCAACACCTCGTTCTCGGATCTAACAGCCCAGTGGAATAGTCCAATATAACCAGTCAATCACACGGGAGGTGTGGGAGCTGACTGATGGAATGGCCGGGTCTGATTGGTTGAATGGGCGGGGCTGAACCTGGTGCAGCTCCGCCTTCTGGTTCTGCAGCGAGCAGCCTCTCGTAATCCAGGACCAGCTGCTGGAAGATCATCTCTGCAGAGCAGATACTGAACTGTTGGCGTAACGTCTTCAGTCAGAGGCTCCTTCAGATCCTTCCACAGCTAGAACAGCCGACAGTGACTTAAAGAAACCTTAACGAGTTCCTTAAAAATCTAATTTCCTTCCTGGATTAATAAAACAGTTTTGACTGGATTTGATTGTAAAATGTTTCACTAAATATTTCAGGATTTAGAACTTTCTGACACGTTTCAAAGCATGAAGAATTCCAGCTGTTTGATGTGTGTGTGTGCGTGCGTGCGTGCGTGTGTGTGTGTGTGTGAATTCAGATTTTATTGAACTAATTTCTTATTCATAAATCTAATTAATTACAGAAAGTTTAGCCTGCGATCAGGCTGGAAACAACTGGTGATGAAATGTTTTAGCTGAGTCCACAGAAAATGTAAATGAACTGTCGGATTCATTTTCATGAATATTTGAGGTTCATGGAACCAAAACAGTGAATCCTCCTCATCGTTCCTCCTTTTACACTGCTGTCAGTCTAAGCCCTGATCAGACTGTATTTATTTTCATAATATGATTCAAATTGTAACATTAACGGTGTTGCAGCAGGAATCTTTGGTGTAAAAGACTTAAGCAGGTGTGAAAAACACTTTTAGAAATATTAATTTCTCTTGTGGATGCAGGTTGCTTTAAATCCGTAATCTCAGACCTCTCCAACACTTCCAGGACTTCTTGTTCTTCTGGTTCTTATTGACGTGTTTGAGTTTGTTGTTCTGCTGCAGAATCAATCAGAAGCCTCTGTGATGCTGAATGATGTAAAAGTATCTTTTTCTTTATCTTAACTTTGAAGTCAAGCGAGGCCGGATGTAGGCATGGGCAAGGGGGGGGCATTGCCCCCCCCCCAAATTCCATGACTGCCCCCCCCAACGCGATTGCATGCAGAAATAACATATTTCAAAAATATTTCAGTGAAAAATGGTCAGAGTGAGCGCTCTCTTCTGTTTGTCCTCATTCAAAATAGCTACTGATGAATGACACAGAAAGAAAGAAAAACAAAAAAACACAACAAAAAACACAAAACGAACAAAAAAACAAACAAAAAACAAAACAAAAAACACAAAAACAAACAAAAAACAAACAAAAACAAAACAAAAAACAAAACAAAAAACACAAAAAGAACAAAAAAAACAACAAAAAACACAAAAACAAACAAAAAACAAAACAAAAAAACACAAAAAGAAAACAAAACAAAAACACAAAAACGAACAAAAAACAAAACAAGAAAACACACAAAAAACACAAAAACGAACAAAAAAAACAAAACAAAAAACACAAAAACGAACCAAAAAAACACAAAAAACACACAAAAAACACAAAAACGAACAAAAAAAAAAAACAAAACAAAAAACACAAAAAAGAACAAAAAAAAACCACACAAAAAACACAAAAACGAACAAAAAAAAACAAAACAAAAAACACAAAAACGAACAAAAAAACAAAACAAAATATACAAAAAAGAACCCCCCCCCC
>SSNR01000039.1:2976151-2996654 GCA_006937965.1 Callopanchax toddi | reverse complement strand
GGATTTGTTCTGTCAATATTGACCTGTAAACCTGCTGACGTTTAGTCATAGCCTCACCTTCCTCTGCTTTTCTGGGTCCGGGTCGCGGGGGCAGCATTCCAAGTCGGGCAGCCCAGGCCACCTTCTCCCCGGCCAGGTCCACCAGCCCCTCAGCTGGGACGCCCAGGCGTTCCCAGGCCAACCTGAAGATGTATTTCCTCCAGCTTGTCCTGGGTCGACCTGGGGGCCTCCTGCCGGCAGGACATGCCCAAAACACCTCCCAAGGGAGGCGTCCAGGAGGCATCCTAACCAGATGCCTGAACCACCTCAACTGGCTCCTTTCGACATGGAGGAGCAGCGGCTCTACTCCGAGTCCCTCCTGAATGTCCGAGCTCCTCACCCTATCCCTAAGGCTGAGCCCGGCCACCCTGCGGAGGAAACTCACTTCGGCCGCTTGTATCCGCGATCTCGTTCTTTCGGTCATTACCCAGAGCTCATAACCATAGGTGAGGATTGGGAGGTAGGCCGACCGGTAAATCGAGAGCCTTGCTTTCTGGCTCAGCTCCTTCTTCACCACAACAGACCAGTTCAGCATCCGCCTCACTGCAGACGCTGCCCCAATCCGCCTGTCGATCTCCCTCCTTCCCTCACTCGTGAACAAGACCCCGAGATACTTAAACTCCTCCACTTGAGGCAGGACCTCTCTCCCGACCTGGAGTTGGCAAGCCATCTTTTTCTGGTCAAGAACCATGGACTCAGACTCAGTGGCGGCTGGTGACATGTTTTTTTTGGGTGGGGCGCATTTTTGCTAGTCAGTTTTCAGATGTGCAAAAAAAATCACATCTCACCACTAGGGCAGTGAATGATGCAAAATATTTTCATCTGACTGAATATTTTGCTGGTAAAAATCAGTACCACCAGTTCTCTAGAAATGTGGAGCTGTTAGGTCTAATTCTACACATCAAACAGTAAAGAAATCATAAAGTCTTCATGAGGAGACCTTAGAATAATATCAATATAATCAGATACAAATAAAAATAAAAAACAACCACAATGTGGTCATAACAGAAGTTGTAAAAGTTTCAAGGAAAAAACAACCTGGCAAAGTCAAAAACATTACTTAATATTAACAATTATCTTTCTACTGACACCACAAACAAATAAATCCACCTATAACTAATACAGTCAGATAATTAATGTTACAATTCAGACAACAACCACTAACCAAGCAAGTCATGACAATCAGCTCAACTAATGAAGTGAATTAACAACAAAATAAAGTCACATCCACTGATAAGTCCCATCAAATCCAGTCAGACCAAACTTCCTTAAAACGCCATAATAATTTAATGAAAAGTAGAGAAAACTCATGAAAAACGGGCTAAACTACATAAACCAACGTATTCAATTAGCAGTACCTGTATTTCTCTAACATTCGGCAGACACCTCAACAAACACATGTCGCTATTTAAGGTATAAATTCACTCATCAGGACTTAGAACAGCTAGCCTCTCCTATTAGCTCCTAGGAGTTTTTGAATAGAGAAAATCAGTGACAGGCCCAGCTTTGCTGTGTTTCTGAGCTTCAGGAGGGCAGATGCCCTGATGTGACGGATTGTTTATTTATTTCTCAACCACGTCCTGAACGTAGGCAGTAACTGAGCGGGCCAGATCAGCGGGCAGGCCACCAGGAAACCACTCAGGTCTCCAGATCACCAGTCCTCCACTGCTTGAGACCCTCTTTTAAATGATGATTTATTTGCAGGTCATTCAGACTTTTTCCCAACAAACTCAGTTTTCTCTCCTGTCAACGTCAACACAATGAGCAGGCACTGCAGGGAGTCGAACCCCATCTCATCACTGAGAGTACCGTTACCAGTGCCTTTTGGTGTGACCTGAGGAGGTAAAGAAAAACTTGATTTGATGTTTTTTTTAAATGTTTTTTTAATACCTGTTTCTACCGTTTTGTTTATTCTTTGTTTCTCAGGTGTTGTAAAAATGAACTCTGACAGCACAAAGTCCCACAGTGAGATTTAAGCTTGGTGCTGGATGTGACCCATGGTTTGAGCCTTTGTAGTCAGTAGAAATGAGGATGCTGCAGGCAAGGGTAATTTCTGCCACCACCTGAGGAGAGAAGGATGCTAAGGCTGCACACAAGGAACGGTGTGGTGCACTGAGCCTCTACAGCGGTCTGGTCTGGAGACGGAGACTCCCCCATCCTTCAGGTCTCCCTGCTGCTCTGTTCTGCCTGTTTTTTGTTGGTTTGTTTGTCTTTACCTGCTCAAGGTACCTGCCTGGGTTCGGCTCCTTATCCTGTGGAGGTTCTGTGAGGTGCGAGCGGCGTCAAGCTTCACTGTCTGGCGGCGTCAAGCTTCACTGTCTGGCGGTGTCAAGCTTCACTGTCTGGCTGTCAGTCGCCTCAGTCGGTCTGGTAAGGCTGCTGGCTGTGGCGCTAGCTCAGGGCTAACTGCGCCCAGCTGCCTGACCTTGGATCAGACCCGGTGGGTGGCAGCCCAGCCTTGGTGTGGCTCACCCAGATGACTGGACTACCGGCTGAAGGTTCAGTTGGTCCATTGGCATGCCGGCAGGCAGCAGATAAACATTATCACAACCCCCAGGTACAGAGGAGCCTTCCTCTTTTCACAAAGTGACCTAGCAGCACTCTTATCTGTATTTTGGTGACACCATTTTATATTATTTTATAGTTTTCTTAGTTTTAATTGTGTTTTATGTTCCAGGCTGAGTGCTGAAGGTGGAGACAGCAGTGCCAAAGCCCCCCCTCACTCCTTAGTGCATGTGTCCCAGGTGTTTGGGGTGACTTTCTTTTCCTTGTTTATTTTGGGTTGGGCCGTTCTCCCAGGATATTGACCCTTCTCCACTGGCTAGCCTCAGCTTTGGTATTGTATTGCTTTATTTTACTCTTTTGATTTGACATTTTATTGGAAATAAAAATGTTTCTAAATGTTGGCCCTATGTGCCTCGGTTAAGTATTTCCTTGGGTGAAATTCCCAAGTTGGTGTTGTAACGCCTCTTGTTGCCACAACAGGTAGTAGTATAGTAACCCACGGTAGGCTGAGCAGGAAACCTGCTTTATAGTCCAGCCCTGGGAGGCTGAAGCAGCTAACGTTTGAATGTTCCCAAAATGACCTTTTCAGAAAGCTCTAAATGTGCACGTTTTCTCCTTTATGGTTTTTTTTAGAAAGGTTTTTAAAGAGCATGTCTTTTGAGGACAGCTAGCAGGATTGGACTCCACTAAGCTACATTTTCTGAATCGCTCTTAGTCTGGCCCCTCACCACAAACAACCATGAGGAAAAAGTTCCTAGCATCATCGTTTCTGGGCTCCTTGGGACACGCAAACCCATCCACCACGGTAAGGTGGCGATTCACGGAAGGGATTTTTTTTTTTNTCGTCTCAACTCCTCATTGAGGACGACGTTTCTGTCCTGCAGCAGCTGAAGGTCTTTGAGTTGTTCTGTATTGACATCTCTGCTGTTGAGCAACTCGACTTCTAAAGAGTTTCTTCTTTGGAGTTCTTCAGCCAAATTTCCTTCCAAGTCAGAATAAAGTTCATTTTTTTCTGTGAGCTGGAGTTTCAGGTGGTCCAGTTCCTCCAGAACCTTCTGGTCGGTCACAGTTTGACTTGAATGTTCCTTCATCTCAAGGAGCTCCATGTTTCTTTGTTTTAACTCTTTGATCTCCTTCTTGAGATTCTCGTTGACACTGAAGACGTCTCTGAACTTTTTCAGATCTTCTTCAGTTTGCTGTCTGAGCTCCCGTACTTTGTTAAGTTCTTTCTCCACCGCCTGTAAGAGGGAGCTCTTTACGTTAAGCTGGTGACTGAAGTTCTTTTGCTCCTCATGAACTTTCATCTCTGCCTGCTTTTTGTCGGAGGAAGTGTGGGCCGGCATCTCAGTCAGGTCAGCGTTGGTTTTGGTCAGATCTTTGACCTCCTTTTTCAAATTCTCATTGATGAGGACCTTATCTTTGTTTAAACTTTGTTTCTTTAAACTGTCACTTTTATTTTGCAGTTTTCTCTTAAGGTTGATAACCTGTTGAATTTCCACAATTTGAGGACTTTGTGTCCCTGGAGAAAGTTCAGGTTCCTGACAGATGTCCTCAGACTGACGAGTCAATATTTCTTCAACTGAGACATGATTTGTACACAATTTGCAATTTTTCTCACAGTTGTTAAACCATGAAAGTTTAACCATTTGTGAAGCTTTGGTTGTCATTTCTGGTTTACGTGGAGAAAAGCTGGTTTCTTCTTGATTTTCAACGATTTGAGGACTTTGTGTCTCTGGAGGAAAAGTAGGTTCCTGACAGATGTCCTCAGACTGACGAGTCAATATTTCTTCAACTGAGACAGGATTTGTACACAGTTTACAATTTTTCTCGCAGTTGTTAAACCATGAAAGTTTAACCATTTGTGAAGCTTTGGTTGTCATTTCTGGTTTAAATGGAGAAAACTTGGTTTCCTCTTGAATTTCAACGATTTGAGAACTTTGTATCTCTGGAGAAAGATCAAGTTCCTGAGAGATGTCCTCAGATTGACGAGTCAATATTTCTTCAAGCGATACAGGATTTGTACACAGTTTACAATTTTCCTCGCAGTTGTTAAACCATGAAAGTTTATCCATTTGTGAAGCTTTGGTTGTCATTTCTGGTTTATGTGGAGAAAAGCTGGTTTCTTCTTGAATTTCAACGGTTTGAGGACTTTGTGTCTCTGGAGGAAAAGTAGGTTCCTGACAGATGTCCTCAGATTGACGAGTCTCTGTTTCTTCAAGTGAGACAGGACTTTTTTCCTTTCCCTTACAGTTGTTAAACCATGACGGTTCAAACGTTGGGAGTTGGGTTGTAAATNTGAGGACGACGTTTCTGTCCTGCAGCAGCTGAAGGTCCTTGAGCTGTTTTCCCATTACATCTCTGCCATTGAGCAACTCAACTTCTAAATAGTTTCTTCTTTGGAGTTCTTTAGTAAAACTTCTTTCCAAGTCTGAATAACGTTCATTTTTTTCTGTGAGCTGAAGTTTCATGTCCTCCAGCTCCTCCAGAACCTTCTGGTCTGATTCTTTCTGCTGCTCTTTGAGTCGTCTCAACTCCTCATTGAGGACGACGTTTTTGTCCTGAAGCAGCTGAAGGTCTTTGAGCTGTTTTCCCATTACATCTCTGCTGTTGAGCAACTCGACTTCTAAAGAGTTTCTACTTTGGAGTTCTTTAGTAAAACGTCTTTCCAAGTCCGCACAGAGTTCATCTTTTTCTGCAAGCAGGACTTGAATGTCCTGCAGCTCCTCCAGAACCATCTGGTCTGATTCTTCTTGCTCCTCTTTGAGTCGTCTCAACTCCTCATTGAGGACGACGTTTCTGTCCTGCAGCAGCTGAAGGTCTTTGAGTTGTTCTGTATTGACATCTCTGCTGTTCATCAACTCGACTTCTAAAGAGTTTCTTCTTTGGAGTTCTTCAGCCAAATTTCCTTCCAAGTCAGAATAAAGTTCATTTTTTTCTGTCAGCTGGAGTTTCAGGTGGTCCAGTTCCTCCAGAACCTTCTGGTCGGTCACAGTTTGACTTGAATGTTCCTTCATCTCAAGGAGCTCCATGTTTCTTTGTTTTAACTCTTTGATCTCCTTCTTGAGATTCTCGTTGACACTGAAGACGTCTCTGAACTTTTTCAGATCTTCTTCAGTTTGCTGTCTGAGCTCCTGTACTTTGTTAAGTTCTTTCTCCACCGCCTGTAAGAGGGAGCTCTTTACGTTAAGCTGGTGACTGAAGTTCTTTTGCTCCTCATGAACTTTCATCTCTGCCTGCTTTTTGTCGGAGGAAGTGTGGGCCGGCATCTCAGTCAGGTCAGCGTTGGTTTTGGTCAGATCTTTGACCTCCTTTTTCAAATTCTCATTGATGAGGACCTTATCTTTGTTTAAACTTTGTTTCTTTAAACTGTCACTTTTATTTTGTAGTTTTCTCTTAAGGTTGATAACCTGTTGAATTTCCACGATTTGAGGACTTTGTGTCCCTGGAGAAAGTTCAGGTTCCTGACAGATGTCCTCAGACTGACGAGTCAATATTTCTTCAACTGAGACATGATTTGTACACAATTTGCAATTTTTCTCACAGTTGTTAAACCATGAAAGTTTAACCATTTGTGAAGCTTTGGTTGTCATTTCTGGTTTACGTGGAGAAAAGCTGGTTTCTTCTTGATTTTCAACGATTTGAGGACTTTGTGTCTCTGGAGGAAAAGTAGGTTCCTGACAGATGTCCTCAGACTGACGAGTCAATATTTCTTCAACTGAGACATGATTTGTACACAGTTTACAATTTTTCTCGCAGTTGTTAAACCATGAAAGTGTAACCATTTGTGAAGCTTTGGTTGTCATTTCTGGTTTAAATGGAGAAAACTTGGTTTCCTCTTGAATTTCAACGATTTGAGAACTTTGTATCTCTGGAGAAAGATCAAGTTCCTGAGAGATGTCCTCAGATTGACGAGTCAATATTTCTTCAAGCGATACAGGATTTGTACACAGTTTACAATTTTCCTCGCAGTTGTTAAACCATGAAAGTTTATCCATTTGTGAAGGTTTGGTTGTCATTTCTAGTTTATGTGTAGAAAAGCTGGTTTCCTCTTGATTTTCAACGGTTTGAGGACTTTGTGTCTCTGGAGGAAAAGTAGGTTCCTGACAGATGTCCTCAGATTGACGAGTCTCTGTTTCTTCAAGTGAGACAGGACTTTTTTCCTTTCCCTTACAGTTGTTAAACCATGACGGTTCAAACGTTGGGAGTTGGGTTGTAAATTTTGGTTTAAATGGAGAAAACTTGGTTTCCTCTTGATTGTTCACGGTTTGAGGACTTTGTGTCTCTGGAGGAAAAGCAGGTTCCTGATCCTCAGACTGACGAGTCTCTGTTTTTTCAAGAGAGACAGGACTTTGACACAATTTTTCTTTTTTCTTGCTGTTGTCAAACCATGAAGGGTTAAACATTGTTGGGAGTTGGGTTGTGAATTTGAGTTTAGGTGGAATAAACCTGTTTTCCTTTTGAACTTCCACAAATTGAGGATGTTGTGTTCCTGGAGAAAACGCAGGTTCCTGATAGAAATCCTCAGGTTCAGGAGTCAATATTTCTTCCCGTGAGAACGGACTCTCACACCTATCTGAGTCGTAGCCCTCTTCAAAATCTATGATTTCGTTGCTCTCGTCAAAATCTAGAATTTCGTTGCTCTCGTCAAAATCTAGAATTTCGTCGCTCTCGTCAAAATCTAGACTTTGTTCGTAGTCGTGATTTTCCTCACGGTTGTCAAACCGAGAATATTCAAAGGTTCTTGATCGTTTGAATTCCATTTCTGGTTCAAGTGAGTTCTGATAGAACTAAATTCTACTGAGTTGAGTTTGATTAACAGACTTTAGCTGTGTCACCACTGTGTCGTCTCTCTGAAGAGTCAACTGGAATGAGTTAAAGATATACTAGAGTACAGACATCAAAGGCAATAGCTCTGATGTCATAAGGGCGGGGCCATCAGCTTTAATGTCAGTAGGGCGGGGCCATCAGCTAAAATGGCAATAGGGCGGGGCCATTGACTATAATGCCAATAGGGCGGGGCCATCAGCTTAAATGTCAATAGGGCGGGGCCATCAGCTATGATGTCATCATGTCATGTGATGTTTACATAATATTTATGAAGTGTAGGGAAATTATTTATTTATTTATATTTCTGGTTTGTATATTTTAACAATTTTAAATATGTTTATTTAAATTGTACTAATTATATATATATATGTATAATATTGAACGTTTAGTTGCACATTTTATTTTTGTTATTTTTTTATATTTGAATATTGTGTTAAAACTAGATCAGCTGACCAACCTGTAGGGCTCCATGTGGACATTTATACTGGGAACTTTTAAAGCTTCAAATCAGGGATTTTTTCTGTCAATATTGACCTGTAAACCTGCTGACGTTTAGTCATAGCCTCGCCTCGCCTTCCTCCACTTATCCGGGTCCAGGTTGCGGGGGCAGCATCCCAGGCCATCCTCTCCCCGGCCAGGTTCACCAGCCCCTCAGCTGGGACGCCCAGGCGTTCCCAGGCCAACCTGAAGATGTATTTCCTCCAGCTTGTCCTGGGTCGACCTGGGGGCCTCCTGCCAGCAGGACAGGCCCAAAACACCTCCCAAGGGAGGCGTCCAGGAGGCATCCTAACCAGATGCCTGAACCACCTCAACTGGCTGAGCCCGGCCACCCTGCGGAGAAAACTCACTTCGGCCGCTTGTATCTGCGATCTCGTTCTTTCGGTCATTACCCAGAGCTCATAACCATAGGTGAGGATTTGGAGGTAGACCGACCGGTAAATCGAGAGCCTTGCTTACCGGCTCAGCTCCTTCTTCACCACAACAGACCGGTTCAGCGTCCGCATCACTGCAGACGCTGCCCCAATCCGCCTGTCGATCTCCCTCCTTCCCTCACTCGTGAACAAGACCCCGAAATACTTAAACTCCTCCACTTGAGGCAGGACCTCTCTCCCGACCTGGAGTTGGCAAGCCATCTTTTTCTGGTCAAGAACCATGGACTCAGACTCAGTGGCGGCTGGTGAAATTTGTTTGGGTGGGGCGCATTTTTGCTAGTCAGTTTTCAGATGTGCACAAAAAAAAATCACATACCACCACTAGGGCAGGGAATGAAGCAAAATATTTTCATCTGACTGAATATTTTGCTGGTAAAAATCCCTACCACCAGTTCTAGAAATGTGTTGCTGTTAGGTCTAATTCTATACATCAAACAGTAAAGAAATCATAAAGTCTTCATGAGGAGACCTTAGAATAATATCAATATAATCAGATACAAATAAAAATAAAAAACAACCACAATGTGATCACAACATAAGTAAGTGTTTCAAGGAAAAAACAACCTGGCCTACACGAGGTCAAAAACACAACTTAATATTCACAATTATCTTTCTACTGACACCACAAACACATCAATCCATCTATAACTAATACAGTCAGATCATTAATGTTACAATTCAGACAACAACCACTAACCAAGCAAGTCATGACAATCAGCTCCACTAATGAAGTGAATTAACAACAAAATAAAGTCACATCCACTGATTTGTCCCAGCAAAATGAGTTAATTTACAATTTTAGGCCACTCACACAAAACTCCCGTAGGCCGCCAGGTGTTTTAAGGAAAAGTAATAAAAACCTCCTCAAAACGGGTTAAACTACAATAACCAAAGTATCAATCAACAGCTTAAGTGTTCCTGTAACATTCGGCCACAACAATAACAAAGACATGTTGCTGTTTAAGGTATGAATTCACTCATCAGGACTTAGAACAGCTAGCCTCTCCTATTAGCTCGTAGGAGTTTTTGAATAGGGAAAATCTGTGACAGCGACAAATTGGTAATAAAAGAAAACAAAAACAAACTAATTCACTCACCATTGAGTTGATTAAATCAGGACACATGGAATCAATTGGCTTTTTGTCACAAGCTGTCAAGAAGGATTCTTTGAATAAATATTCATTTTGTTGCCTCCATAATAACACCATGAGGAAGATCTTCAACTTCCTGATCTGAGCTGAGACTCCGGTCGCTTCGGTTGCTAAATTCAGCGCCCTATGGCTCTCCAACACTTTGCATTGAAGGCGGGTTTCAGTGCGCATGTTCCAATTCTAGCGTACAAAATGTAGGTCTATGGTAAAGATTCATGTGCCTGAGACATGTGCAGAAGACCCCCAAAGAAACAGGAAGTACACCACATGACTTTCTGGTCCAGTAAAAAAAATGAAAGAACATTTTAAAACTACACCTAAGTGCATATTATACACAGCACTCATAGTAGGCTAATATATTAATATTACTAGTTACAGCAAAAAAAAAAAAAAAAGTAATATAGTTTGTATTACATATTACAGTCCCCAAAAAGTAACTAAGTTACACTACTTTTAGTTACTTTTGGCAAAATATCTTATGTGACGGCGTTCTAAAATAATAAAACTGATCAGTTTACATTTTACACAAGAATGAGACCAGAAAATACTGTAATTTTCTCACTATTTTATTAAACTTCAGTCAATCCTAAAAAATATTTTATTACTGTCAGTCCATAAATCAGCTGTTGATACTCCTGGGCTTCAAATATTCTCTTCAGCTCATTTTCCAGCAGCACAAGTCTTATCCAACTCCTTGGCAAATGTCTTTAGAGGGGTGGGGTGTTGTAACTGGTAAGTTACTCAAATTATAACTAGTAATATATTACTTTACTTTAAAAGAGTAATGTTAATATATTACTAGTTACAATTTGAGTAACTTACCAGTTACTCAAATTGTAACTAGTAATATATTACTTTACTTTAAAAGAGTAATGTTAATATATTACTAGTTATGATTTGAGTAACTGGTAAGTTACTCAAATTGTAACTAGTAATATATTACTTTACTTTAAAAGAGTAATGTTAATATATTACTAGTTACAATTTGAGTAACTGGTAAGTTACTCAAATTGTAAGTAGTAATATATGTAGTGTTATACACTATGTAGTTAAACCTTGTAGTGTGTATAAAAGCTATGTTTTATTACTCACCTTCCGCTTTATCTATCACAGCTACCGAGGATTTAGACAAGAGTCTGTGTGCTCTGGAGACCTGGATTTGAACAACTGTTTGCGATAAAAGCAGGATGATCTAGATTCTATTTAGTTGCAGGGAGCATTTATGTACCTGTTATTTGACGAATGGAAGCTGAGTCAGGAATAAATATATTCAATATTTATTATAAAAGCTGACGAACATTTGTAAACAGATTAGCATTTGAGGTAGCAAGTTGGTTAGCATTCACTAAGTGGTAGATGTTCTAAATTGATCTTCTGAGTTTAGAACCTGAGTCTCGCGGTGAAGACTAGGGAGTTAGCTTAAGGGTTTAGTTATCAGGGATAAAGTGGAGAGGTTACTTTGATGAGCAGCCTAGTGGTATAGGGTTAGCTTTATCAAAGTAGCCTGCTTTACCAGGTCATGGGTCGTTACTGCACCTCGCTCCTGGATCACGTCCGGCTGGTGGAGTTCGACGAGGAAGCGGAGATTCCCCCTCGGTCGATCTGGGAGCCCTGACAGGTCGATCGACCCGCCCGGGCGGCGGAGAGCGTCCGTGGATGCGATGTCAGTGGGGCCCATGGCTGGTCAGTTGACAGCTGGCTGTCTTACCCATTCTGGTTGGAATAGAGAGGCAGGTGGATGTTTCCTGCTCTCAGGGGTAAGAAGCTTCTTCGACTGCTACGGGGCTGGACCCGTTACCGGGACAGTCGGCATCAATAACCCACTGTGTAGCGAGTGACAGCGGGCTATGTCGTCTCCTCCGAGGCTGGCGGAGAACTGGATTCTTCCGTGCGGAGCAGACAGCTGAGAGCTGTCAGTGAAACGTGGGCCAATCAGGAGACTCTAAACAAGACACGTGACTCAGGCTCTAAAGTCCTACGTCACCTCTGTGTGAGGAGTGTGGAAGGTTTACTTATTTATCCTTAGCAAGGTGGAAATAAGTAATAATACTGATTTAACCTTTTAGCAAAGTAACAATAATACTGAAGCTGGATCAAACATTCACAATGCTGTAAGAGAAAGTGCATTAATCATTTAAGACATTTCTGTAACAGATTAAGGTGTCATTTTAGGAAGAGACACCAAGAGTCTTTATTATTATTATTATTTAAAGTCCGGTGGCTTCTTCCGATACGACCGTGACCTTGGAGGAATGTTGATTCAGGTTAAAACATAATAAAAGAGTCATTATAATCCGAGTTATTGGGAAGAAGATGGATTATTATTTTAGATGATCACGTAGGTCAGAGGTCAGAGTGTATATTGATCACGCTACATATATTACTTTACTTTAAAAGAGTAATGTTAATGTATTACTAGTTACAATTTGAGTAACTGGTAAGTTACTCAAATTGTAACTAGTAATATATTACTTTACTTTAAAAGAGTAATGTTAATATATTACTAGTTACAATTTGAGTAACTGGTAAGTTACTCAAATTGTAACTAGTAATATATTACTTTACTTTAAAAGAGTAATGTTAATATATTACTAGTTACTAAAAAAGGAATATATTACTGTAACTAATTACTTTGTAACTAGTTACTCCCAACACTGCATATTAATAAATGTAATTAGAAACAGTCAAGAAAAGGAAGATGACGGCAAATCAAAGTCCTGATTTGACCTCTAACAAAAGAAGAAAAGAGTTTGTAATGAGTTCTTAAAAACTTAAATAAGTTCTAGATGTGGAAACAAAGTTCAGCAGACTGTTTAGCAACATTTTTTATATAAAGTGAATTCATCTGAAAGGGAAGCTGACCTCAGAGGTCACTATTTTCATAAATAATCATGACAGGTTGGTTCAACAAAAATAGATAAAAGTTGTTTTTTAACAGGACCCTTAACTAAAAATCCTCCGTCACTCCCTCTAGGCTTCAGCATCACTTGAATTTATTCTTTTTTTTTCATTTGAGTCCAGTCCTTAAGGTTTATTGACTTGGATGCAAACTTACATGCATGAAAGTTTGACTAAACATTGGACATCATTCTAAATATGATATAATATACCGTCTCCCTAAGCTGTTTTTACACTTATTTTGTTGTGAATTGCCCTCTTATATTAAATAAAGTTATTTGACACCATACTAAATAACTACTCCAGATTTATGTAAATATAGCAAGATATCAAAACAGTTTTGCAAGTTGATACATATCAGTAAAAATGGCTTGAAAACTGAGCCGACTTATTGATTAGTTTCACTCAGAGCCCAGCAGGAGGCAGTGTAACGACACCGCTGTCATCAAACATTCACTTGTGGATATATATATGTTTTATTTGTCACAAAGCAGTTCACTCTCTTCACATTGTTCCAGCGTGGCGTGAGGTCATACTGCTCACAGGACAGGAACCCTCAGAGTCTGGTCCGTCCTCCGAGACCTCTCAGCTCGGGCCTTTTTTTAGACGGTGTCATCCAAATGTTCGTGCAGCCTTTCTCCCCTGTTATTGTGCTTGTGTCTCCTGAAAAGAAGTGTTCAATTTAGATCAAACAGCAGTGACAAACTGTGAACAGACTCAAGTAAAAATGACAATTGTTTTGTCAGCAGACGCAGCCCGGCCTGTCACGCTGCATATCGTGTGGGAGGATGCCATGTCGCATTTTTCTGTTTCACTCTGTACTCTCACTTTTAACAGTGTGTTATTTTTTTTTCTTTCCTCACAGCGTTGGCTTTATCATCAGAGCATAGCCTGAAATGAGATTTGTGCCTGACATGGTGTTTACTTGTATTACTGTACCTCCACAGAAGAAATGCCAGCACTCCTCCACACAGCAGCAGCAGCAAGAGGACAAGACAGACGACAGCCGCCGTCATCCCTCTGCCCTCGGATCCACAAGGGGCTGTCAGACACAGAAAAACAATGAAAAGGTAAAATCTAAAGGTCCCCTTCAACAAGTCTGTACCCTAATAAACTCTGAAACAAGAAGAGAAAACAGGAAGCATTTTTAAAAAACCCCGCCTGCCTTTGGATCATCTTGGCAGAAACGAAGAATTGCATTTGTCTCGCCTGTTTAGCAGCTCTGGTAGCAGCAGTAGTGTGGTAGTGATTTATTGATCAGAGTCTGGAAAATCCTTTTTCACTGAATCACCACAGCAGCAACAACACTCAGAACAAAGTGCAGAGAGGACAAAGCTCAGACGGACAGGGTTTCTGAGTATCAATGGCTCAAAAAGGCCGGTTTAAATCAGATTACTGTACATTACGTTCCCACAATTCCACTCTCCGGCACTCTGGTGTTAATACCGATCAGAATGTAAACGTAGGAGTCTGATTCACTTTGTGTTTTGCTCTAAACTGGAGGTCATCCAGATCTGACTCAACAATAACTTCACAGTTCTTATGGGAAAAATGCTAATGTAGCCATGTTTACTAATGTTACACTAATTAAAGTGATAATATGCAACTTTTTCATATTTTAAAACCTTTTCCTTGAGCCAGTCTGTGCTAATCTGACCCTTTACAGAGTTAATGAAAAGTCACTTAGCCCCATCTGGTGATTAGATCTGGAATACCACGATTGCAAGATCTCCGCCGCCGTCACGGTCATAGATATCTTATATATCACTAGATGCCCTATGTGGGACTCTATGGCGTCCCTACACGGCGGCCATCTTGCTTCGTACAGCTGACGTTCTGCTCTCTATGGCAGCAGACTCGATAATCAATAACTCGATGAAAAATGAACGGATTTACAAACGGGTTACTTTCTTACAAACCTTATTATGTATAGACTTGAAATTTGATACTTTTACAATTTATGAATTTCCCGACCATTATTGTTATATTTTGATATATATTCACAGCCACGTCTCTGACGTTTATAAGAATGCAAACCGTTTGAAAATCGGTAAAAAATTGATCAAGTTAGAGGTATTTATTAGTACATGCTCCATTGACACCAATGTAAGAAATGGGGCAGCTGTACGAACTAAGATGGCCGCCGGCGTAGGGACGTCAGGGTCCATTGACGGACAGCACGGGTGAGACATCTAGTGATATATATGATATCTATGGTCACGGTACCCAGGAAGTCACGTGTCTCACGAGGGTTAGGCTAACCCAAAGTGGCTAGCTGTTATGCTAGCGCTGCAGTGTTTTTAGCTCATGATTCCTGATTTTTCCCATCTCTCCCTGCTTGAACACAGCTGATTTCTTTGAAGGAGTAAATAACCGCTCCTGTAGAAAGCTATGAAGGCTGAGGAGACATTTCAACAGGTAGATTTAGGCGTTTAGAAGCTGAAACAATATGCTAACTTGTGTAATGCAGTGATTTAAAACGGACACCAGAGGGCGCCCAAAACAAGCAAAACTGCATATTATCACTTTAAAGAGGTAATTTCAAACAGTCCTCCAATAAAAGAAGTAAAAATGGATTTTTCAAAATATTTTCATCAAAGAAAACAATTGAATTATTCTGCCTTAAGAACATTTCAGGTTTTTTTGTTTTTATACTGAATTCCCATTGTTTTGTTTTGACGTCTGTTTGTGAATAAGCTCCGTGTCTTCAGCTGCTTGTTTCTAATCATTTAGGACAGCTGTTTGGTGAAAATATCTCAATAAGGATGAAGGAGTGAGGTCAAGAGTCACAAAAACAACACGATCAGCTCAAGGCATTCTTATGACTTATTGAAACGTAAGAAGAGTTTTTTGTTTTTGTTGTTCTTAACCCTTTAATGCCTTCCTCATTAAAACTGAACCATTAGATTGCCAGTTTTAATAAAACAGTAGCATAATCCTTTATTATATTTTATATTATATATTAAATAATAAGTAAAATTGACATATGTTGCCTGCAGTACTTAGATTTGCCAGAAGATGGCAGAAGACATGTAGAGTGTGATCCTGCAGGGTTTTGAGGACAGTACTAATACTGTTAGAGAAGTAGAAACCTTAAATGATACTTATGGTATTATAGGGTTAAAAATCAACAATAAACAACTCTTAAATAATTTTTTCTTTATCTTTTGATTGATTTTATGTTTATGTATTTAGTACAGTCTAAACAACTAACCCTGACACTGACCCTAAACAAACTACTTATAAATGACTAATTACTTATTAGATGGTCAAACACTGGTCTCTAAGGCGGGGTAGGGAACCCTGGTCCTAGAGAGTCCTGCTTGTTTTCTAACTATCTTTGCTGTTCTTACCTATATCAGGTGTGTTCAGCCAATCAGAAGTTGAGCACACCTGATCCAGGCAATCAACAGCAGGAACAACAATGGCCCTGTCCCAATACTCACACTTCCACCCTACGGTCCTCTATGAAGTGCACTTGGAATTATGGGTAATACCCTTCAACGAAGTGCGTAGCAAGGGTGGAAAAGGGGGCGGGGACAAGGGCTGGAGTCTCCACCCAAGAGAATCGCGCACCTCCACGGGAACACGCAATTGAGGGGCACAAGGGTGGAAGTGCGAGTATTGGGACAGGGCCAAAGAGGCTGCGGCTCTCTAGGACCAGGGTTCCCGACCCCTGCTCTAAGGTGACCGTGAGGGAAAAGAACACAGGATAGAGTGAAGAGCACGAAGAGAGTACAGAGGAGTAGGGAAGGTAGGAGCTAGTCTGGAAGATGTTCTCTGAAGAGCTGGGTCTTCAGGAGGTTCTTGAAGATGGACCTGTTCTGGTAGCTTGGTAGGTCATTCCACCATCGTGGAACGACACATGAGAAGAGTCTGGACTGGCCTGAGCGTGGTTTAGGAACTGCTAGCAGACAGATATCCTTTGATGACTGGAGTGACCGAGCCGTGACGTCAGCCTTAGCGAGAGGATTCCAGTAGATGGAGCCGTTCCTCTCAGGACCCTGTATGCTAGTGTAAGACTTGGATTTGATGCAGCAGCTAAAGGAGCTCCATGAACAGAGGGGGGACATGTGCTCTTTTAGGCTGACTGAAGACCAATCTGAACCATCTGTAGAGGTTTACCAGTCCAGGATGAAGACCAGTTAGAAGGACATTGCAGTGGTCAAGGAGGCAGCTGACCATATTGGTTGTATTTATAGATAATTCAGTCAATGTATTTATATTGCTTTATAGCTAATAATATTTTTTTGTACATGGCCATTTAACATCAGGCAAATGGGTCTCTAATTAACCCTAATTAGTATAATCTTCTATAATTTAATAATATGTATTTCACAACAAGAGTGCTTCCTAGTTATAAAGGTAAAATTCAGACCTTTGGATGTGAAGGGAGCTTATAAACAACAAATATCATACCTGATGGAGAGAACAACCTCAGTCTGGATAAAGAATGATTAGTTCTGACCTGCAGGATGAGCTAATGGCTAGTCCAAAGTGGCTAGCTTATTAAAGCATAGGGATGTACCGATACCACTTTTTTCAAAACCGATACCGATACTTAAATCTGAGTACTCGCCGATACAGAGTACCGATACTGATACTTCTACCACACAAAAAAATGCAACGAATTGTAATACAGGTTTTATTTTTTCTTCTCTGGTTTTTACAACAAATAACTGAGTTAGATAAAAAAAATTAAATATATACATAAAAATGATCACAAAACTAAAATCTAAGGTGAAAAATAACCATTTTCTGTGATTTCACAGTGAAATTATTGCAGTTTTCCACATTTTAACCAAATAAAATGAACTATTTGGCACCATCTCCAGCTCTCAACCCACACTGTTCCTCTTTAGCTCAATAGCTCCCCCTAGTGTTCAATGTAGGAAACTACAACAGAAATCACAAGTCACAGACAGTGAAGCCACTGGTATCGGTTCCTGGTATTGGGTAACTTTAACCGATACCGGTATCGGTTATCGGTACTGGTTATCGGTACCGGTACCAGTATCGTATCGGTACATCTCTATTAAAACAACTTTATTCCCCACATTTCCCTATTTTGTTATATTTTTGTAAGCCTTTATGATGCCATTTATGTGCATTGTATGAAAAAAATTTGAGATTCTAACTGTTACCATGCTGTGCTACAGATAAGCTAGCTGCTGCTAACAGTTAACCATATTTCTATGAAAATAACTGTAATGCACAAAATAATGATGTGTGAAAATTTAAAGTGTTTTAATGGACTGCTATGACATAAAATTAGCGTTGTTTTAAGATGTCTTAGGTCGTGGTCTTGCTATGATTAGCTGTTAGCATTTCTGTTAGCTCAGTCTCTCCAAAAATGAGGTTATTCAAAGAGGTAAATACAAAAAAGTAGGGAGTTAATTGTTCACAAGCGCTTGGACAGTTAATACACAATCAGCTGTGAAATGTTGCACTACTTTTTTAAGCGTTTCACACAGATGAGCATGCGTACCGGCGGTGTAGGTGGCTGAGCTCTTGCCCAACTTGTTGCTAACCACACAGGTGAAATGGCCACAAATGGGCGTCATGGACACAAACAATGTCGTCCCGTCCCTGGAGACTCGTCCGACCGTCTGGGCGATGGCGGCTCGCTCATGAAGCCAGCTGAAACTGGGGTCCGTCCCCCACGCCTCGCCACAAACCAGCGAGGAGTGAGACACGTTGACGCTGACGGAGACGTGATGGACTGCTTCTACGGAGACAGATGAACAGACGCGAGGTCAAATATGGAAAGAGGCATGTAGGTAAAATAAATGAAGGCTGGATAGAAACAAGAGAGACATAAAGGGCTCTGTTGTAGGCTTCTGTCTTCTATAAAAGGAGAATAATGGTACCTGCCTGTCTGAAAGGGTCCAAGACAAAGAACCTTGAGAGACATTTAATGCTGTCAGGAGAAGCTGGCTCAGGTTCAGAGACAATAATGAGATCAGAGAGTGAGGTATTAAGTTGGAAAATGGGATGATGGAAAACACTGCACGCCGAGAGAGAAGTTGTAAAGAGAGGAGCTGATGAATTGATACTGTTGGAGCTGAAAGATCTGAGAAAAAAAGCAAGAAATCAGACGACGAGACAGAAATCATCTGGAGAGACAAAAAGAACAAAGCCTCGAGGCAAATTTAATTTCAAGTGCTGTGTTATTATACAAGACTTCCACCTTCACATGCAAACAATGTGTGCTGCTTTGAAATTAAATATTATTCATTATGATAATGTTGGCTTTAAAACCAGAGAACACATCAGCTGATAGATTTGAAATGTTTCTGCGTTTTACGCCATTATTCAGGCTGATTTATGAGCATTGTTTTTCATCACCTGCTGCTGTAACACTTTCAAAATGTTGCAAGAAAACAGCACTTCCACCCATCTGTCCCCATTAAGACTCTCTGCTGCCCTTTAACGGCCTCGGCATCCTCTGACCTTTTTGCAGATTGTAACGGAACCTTCCATGGGGCTGCAACTAATTGTTTAAAAATTATTAATCTGTTTTTCTTGTTTTCTTTTGCGAGTCAAAGATGTTCTGGTTTGAAAAATTCACAGCGAATCCCCCTGAGGACGACAGCGATGGCTTTGACCTTGAGACAGCAGCTCCGCAGAACCCTTGAGGAAGTTTTTAAACTATTTGTTTTGACAGATAAAAATAAATAAATGTGTTTTATAAAAATTGAAATTCAGTCATTTTGTCTTAAACACAGCAAACATTCAAGGCTATGAGCTTCAGTGTTGCGTCGACTGAATGGTGAACCTCCGATTCAGGATGATTCATGGTTTTCATCCCAGTCACACTCTAAAAAGTAAAACCATCATTTACTTAAATTTTTTGGTGTAACATTTTTACACTCAAGAATTTTGAGTAGATTGGAGACAATTATATTGATAAAGTTGGATTTTACTTAATATAATTGTCTCCAATCTACTCAAAATTCTTGAGTGTAAAAATGTTACACCAAAACATTTAAGTAAATGACAGTTTTACTTTTTAGAGTTACACTGAAAAAAGAGAATAGTTGAACCAACTAATTAAATTGCTTCAGTTGGTAACAAGTAATTCAATTAAGTTTACAACTTAAATTATTAAGTTTGTTTTACTTGACGAATTTAAGTCAAACTCACTCAAATCATTTAGTTTCTACAAATTCAAATCCTTCTGACTTAAATTGATGTAAATTCAACTCAAATCTTTAGGTTTTTCCAAATGAAAAACTGAATGATCAAAAAGCACATTATCAGTGACTTTGAACTTAAAGAGCCTGGGGCGCCAGAGAAAACTCACACAGCATGAAGAACATGCAAGCTGGCCACAGAGCTGGGAAGCGAACCCACAACCTCCTGACTGTAACAGTGCTAACAACATGCACCACCAAGCAGCTCACTGTTTCATATGATTTTAAAAATATTATGCAATGAACACTTTTTATACTTCAACATGTTTTCCTCCTCCTTGAATGGAGTTGAGTATTTATGAATACTTAGTTTTTGTCGCTAACCTGCTAGCAGGGCTTAGCTAGTCATAAATATTCAACTCCATTCAGAGAGGAGGAAAATGTTTTACAGTGTAAAAAGTGTTTAGTGCATTATTACTTGTATCTGTGCAAAATTGTTAAATGTGTGATGTTCTCACAATAAATGTTAAAATGTTCCATCTCTGCTATGGATTTTTTTTTTTTTTAGCCAACTTGAAATTCTAATTACAATGAAAGTAAAAACTAAAATAACACGCTAAAACACACATTTAAGATGATTTACATTTAAATAGTTTTTAAGTTCAAAGTCATTGATAATGTGCTTTTTGATCATTCAGTTTTTTCATTTGGAAAAACTTAAAAATTTGAGTTGAATTTACATAAATTTCAGTCAGAAGGATTTGAATCTTTGATTTGTAAGGAACTAAATGATTTGAGTGAGTTTTGACTTAAATTTGTCAGGTTTAACCAACTTAATAATTTAAGTTGGATAAACCTAATTTAATTACTTGTTACCAACTGAAGCAATTCAATTAAGTTGGTTCAACTTATCTTTTCTTTTAGTGAACATCACTGATTTTACGTTGATTGAACCCAAAAATGTAAGTTGTCCTGACTAAACCAAAATAATCGGTCAGATTTAGGTCAATAAGTC
>SSNR01000039.1:2912136-2959967 GCA_006937965.1 Callopanchax toddi | reverse complement strand
TACAATATAATATCACGTTCTTACAATATACTATCACGTTCGTACAATATAATATCACGTTCTTACAATATACTATCACGTTCGTACAATATACTATCACGTTCGTACAATATAATATCACGTTCTTACAATATACTTTTCACGTTCTTACAATATAATTATCATGTTTGTACAATATAATATCACGTTCGTACAATATCACGTTTAAACAGTATACGTTTCACGTTAACTGCTGTTTGCACTGAGCCATGGAGAGGTTTTGTTGTTATTGAGCATCTTGGACAGCAGGAGTTCACTGAGAAGTTCTTTCTTAATGAAGGATCTTCTCAGTGAACTCACACAGCTGCATGTCAGTGCGCGCTGCGCCCAAGATGCGCTCTGGCTCAGGGTTTTCCCGTGTTCTCGGGTTGGATGCGGATAGCGGGAGTGTGTGTGAGTGACAGAGACAAACTGCGGGCAGTTGTGGTCAGGAATTCAGCGGGAGCGTGTTAAGAAATAATAGTCCTGCAGGGCTCTACACTGTGTGACAATATAACCCGCCTGAATGCAGCTCGGGTGGTGTGATTCCGGAGCCTTCTGGACCCCTGCAGTTGATCCGAGAACTGCAGTCAGTCTGATCAGACTGAGGTGGACTCTCAATCTGTGAAAAACGAATGATACACCGATTTTCCTCCTACACAGCCCCATGCGTTACGAGTTCCTTCTGTACGCATCAGCAGCCACCGATAAAGCTGCTCAATAACAGCATGGAGCCTCGGTCCATGGTGGTCTTGTGGCGTCTGCACACTCATCAAAGTGAAGACAGAGGAGCTATAGTGCTACTTTACTGGGTGTTCTCATTCACAATCATACAGATAGGTCGCCTTTATCCGTGTTGTGCTCTGTTTTTAGCTTTGTGATGCGTTCGCTGACTACCCGTAATACTCAAACCTTGTACACATATTGTACAAACGTGATATTATATTGTAAGAACGTGATATTATATTGTAAGAACGTGAAAAGTATATTGTTCGAACAATAAAGTTATCACGTTATAACGTGATAACGCTCGTTTTTTCTTTTGCTTGGGTGGCAGCTCTACGCTTCCGTAGTTTACAACACAGGACACAGTTAGATTCTACTGGTTCAATTTTGCAGCAGTAGCAGAAAAACCCAGACAGCAGTCCAGTTTTAAATGTCAGTTTCTCAAAAGATGATAAAAAGCTTGTGTTTAGGAATGTTTTGCTTATCTTTATATGAAGTTTAATAATAAAAATCTCCACAAAAGAGTTTGAATGTTTTATTTTTCATGTTATTTAAGACAAGAAATCAATGTAAGCTAGCTTGAATGTTTTAAATGAAAGTTTAGGAAATAAGTCACCATAAAAGAGCTTCAAGTGTTTCTTTAGATCCATTTTATTAGCTTTAGCCTGTCTGTCGGCGCTGTCACGGTTGCTAAGCGACTGGACTGAGGGGCGGGGCTAAGTATGAGGCTAGACCGTCTGAATTCAGAGCCGTTTATTTCCTGTCTTAGCGGTCGAGCAAGGACCCAACCTAGGTAGACCAGCAAGTCCACGTCCTCATGAGCGTCCTACCCCTGAATTCGGACACAGCCTATGTTTTTAAATAATCACAGCTGCTGATCCCACTGAGGTCTTTGTTCACTGAGAAGTTCTGATAGCTGGAATTATCCAGTGGGTGGCACTAATCCAACAAATGAGAATATCAACAGTCTTCGGCTTCTTTCCGGCTGACATCCTGAACATTCTCCTGTTTCCACATGCAAATTAAAACGTGTCCAGGTTTCATTTAACATGAACAGAGCAGGGCACAAGTGAGCAGGTTAATTATAGAGCTGGAGGTGTTAAGGTGGTGAGACCTCCTATAATTTACCTGCTCCATCAGGTCAGAACTGCAGGGAGCTGTAACAAGAAAAAACATATTAAAACATTAAAATTTAAATTAGAAAAAAAAAAAGGTTTTATAATCATCATCAACTTTATTTCAGCAGGTAAAAAAATAGAGATCAAGATTTCCTGGATTAAGCACACAGCAACCTATTAATCAACTTAAAGGCATGCTATGCAGTTTTGCTTGTTTTTAGCACCCCCTAGTGTCCGTTTTAAGTCACTGTCATAAAAACATTAGCATCGTTTCTGCTCAGAAAGCCCTAAATCTCCCTGTTAAATGTCTCCTCAGCCTTCACTGCTTCCTACTGGAGCGGTTCATCACTCAGTCAAAGAAATCAGCTGTTCAAGCAGGGAGAGATGGGAAAATCAGGAATCATGAGCTAAAAACACTCCGGAGCTAGCATAACAGCTAGCCACATTGGGTTAGCCTAACCCTCTGAGATACGTGACTTTGTGAGACTTCAGGGACCAGAGACTCAGAAGTTACAAACGTGGTAGTGGGCTTGTTCGAGATGAACTGCGCCTCGCCTGGAAAACAGACGAGAGCAGGCGGACGCAGCAGGGGGCGCGGCCAAAAGTCGGCTTTTACAGTTTTCCTCAATTGTTTACACACATTTTCTGGTTCTTGAGACACAATGACCACAACATGTAACTCATTCCCCAACTCCCTGAGCCATTTCTACTAAACTACAAGCTAAATTCCTGCTTTACACTCAAATTTCAGTTCTAAAACACAAGTTTTTCAAAACACAACACACAATTCTCATGCTTTTGGCATAATTTTTATGCAGAAAATATCTTGTTTTCACAAGGAACACACTGCCATTCAAATATGCACACTGACTCATCACAAGGGCAAAGATTTACACTCAGCAATCAGAGCTTTAGCATAAAAGGTCAACAGGTGAGTTCTTCTGATTTGGAGCAATGGATGAAATCATTGGAAATAGAGGCAGAGCCAGAGGAGTGAGAGTAGTAGGAGGAGGACGAGGATGAGGAAGGACCGTAATCTCTGATGAGATCTGAGAGACTTTAGTTGACAGTGAGGTCAACCCTGGTCTAACGACGAGGGAGTCTGGGTCAATCTGAGCAGGAACACTGTAGCATCATCATCAGGCCTGTCTGAAATGAGGAGAGGTAAGAAATCTTCTCTGACTAGAAACTTGCAGTACTGCATATCAATACAGTACTCAGTGAGTACTGTAGTAGTGGACTGTTTTGTAGGACAGTAAAAATACTGTAAAGTAAGTTTCAAGTATTTAGCAAATGCATACCTACTTTATATTCACAGTATTTTACTATTTGTTTGTCAGAACTGACAGATGACTACAGTAACACGAGGTGGTGGGGGGGGGGGGACGTGTTCTGTCTCCTGAACATGATGACATCATCAACATGCTAGAAAACAACAACACAGAAAACCACAACAGGAGAGAGGAGGCAGCATAGTTTTATTTACTGTAACTCAGTCATTCCTTCTGTTGTTGTGTATGTAGTGAATGTGCAACTTTTGAGTGTGTAAGGAAAGCCATTTTGTAATATATTTTGTATTCAGTTGAAGGGGGAGGGGTCATGTCAGATTTTTCTTCATCCTCCACCTTTTTCACTCAAATGATTTGTATTGTGATTTGACATTTGTATGTCGTTTGAATGGGATAAACATTGTGTACAATGTTTTTGTGGGAAAAATAAAATGACTGTAAATGCTACCGTGTTCTGAGTGTAAAAACATTATTCTCAGATATTTGACACAATCACATTCTATGTATATACTGACTGTAGGTCCAAACAAGGCTGAAGTCATTCTGATGAACGGTGAAGAAGTGTTTTCTATTCATCACACTATGATGATCACAGTGTTTTACACTGAGTCCATCAGTGCTCCACTGGTTCTTATGAATGTTTATTCACTTGACCGTTTGTGTGTGACGTTTGACAACAAAAACACATTTTGAGCAGAAATCACTGTTTTGAATGTGAAGTTTAGTTTTGCAGGACAGTTGGATTTTGCCAATTGTTATTTTGGATTTGTGTGTAGAGTTCTGAGAACATTAGGCATGACTTCAGAAAATGTGTGTAAGCAACTGAGAAAAACTGTAAGTCGGACAGATTTTCCTAAATGTAGCTCGTGAGTGATGATATGGCTGAAGATATCACGCTGGTGTTTGTAATAGCCGATGATTTTCCCTTTTTTCCCCCAAAATCTTTATTTGAAATTCAAAGTATTTCAAAACTAATTCAAGAGTGAACAATATGACGTATCAACAACAATAAAGTATATAGACATATATCCAGAGAGATCATATCAGTCAAAGAAACTAAAGACGATGGTGCTCTGTACTAAACGATACGATTCTAAAAATCAGACAGTAGTTTTATTAGAACTTTATAGAAAAGAAACTGAAAAGTTACATAGTGTGTCTTTAAAACAGTTAAAATTATCCTGTGAAGCGACCTTGGGTGTCCTGAAAGGCGCTTTTAAATAAAATGTATTATTATTATTATTATTAATAATTATTTTATAATATAATTTAAACAAATTTAAACCATAATATAAATATTTTAATACCAACTTTAAAACACTGAATTGAATATAAAATTATGAACGCAGTCTTTAAAAGAATCCCCTCTGAAATTTTGTGCGGGCTCTTTAAGAGAACAGGTGTGTCTCCGACAGGTAATACCGGAAGTAGCCATGGCAGTCCAAACACAGGAGATGGAGGTTTGTTTCAATGTAAAATGAACATGAGGGCAGGAGGGACACGCTTCGGTGAGATGATTGTTTCTAAAGAGTCAGTTTATCAAAGTTTTACTCAATAGAATGCAGCATGGATTCATGTAACTAACAGCTAAAATATCTTAAATGTATTTTTTTTTTAAATAAAGTAATAAACTGTAGTGTTGTGTTCGGCAGGCCGGCCTGACTGACGACATGAAAGCACCTGAGCTGTTCATCAGTCTCTCCCTGGCAGGTAAAACTTTTATACTTTTATATTTCTACTTCCGGCTGAATCTCTCAGATGAGTATCGGTGGAGTCTGAACTGTGGAATAAACGTCTAAATAAACCGGTTGGGGAAGGACTGCTGAAATATTCCAGGCACGTAAATAAAACAATCCCAGTTGGAGGTTTTAAACCTGCGCGGCTGCATTTCTCAGCTGCGCCGACGTGGTGCCTTCACGGCCCTCTTACAGGCTGCGAAATCAGAGCTTCAGGATGAAATGAGGAATACTAAAGAGACTGTTGTTTCTGAGAGACGCCAGCCTTTAGAGCCATGCATTTTTTTTAAATCAAAGTTTATTTCATTCAAATAAAAATAAATAAAGCAATAAAAAATAAACAATAAGATATACATAACAAAAAATCGTATTTGAACAAAAAAGGAGCAGAGTGAAGAAAAAAATCTTATAATTTCTGCCCCAATTAACAAAAGAGATTCTATACTATACAATTTCCAAACACTTAAATTCAATATGAACTCTATCTTCTCCTCATTTCCAGATTTGATCATGATCATTGGTTTAATGTACTTTTTCATAATTACTTAATTAATACACACATTTTGGCACATTTTTTGAATATATTAAATGACATTGATTTTTTTTGTTTCCCTGTTAAGATTATTCCATAATTTAACACCATTTACAGACATACTCCAGTATGAGTCAGGCATTTATGAGTCAGGTAGTGAATATTACGGTTATTAGAAGCAATAATAATTTTGGTTTTGTTCAGGCTTTAAAAATAAGCTAAGTTATGGAAGAGGATTAGGGCCCCCTAAAATAAAAAAATTATAAGGATTAGAATTCTGACTTTAATCTCAGAATTCTGAGATTAAAGTCAGAATTCTAATCATAATTTTTTTATTTTAGGTGGCCCTAATCCTCTTCCGTACTAAATTGGTACTGCTGAACGAAAACCATGCATGCCCACAACATGCCTTTTTGTTTGTTGCTTTGGATAAAATCATCCCCTAAGTAAGCAAACAAGGGCAAAATGCAAAATGCATGCAACAAAAAGCCACAACACGACAACAAAAAGCCACAACACGACAACAAAAAGCCACAACACGACAACAAAAAGCCACAACACGACAACAAAAAGCCACAACACGACAACAAAAAGCCACAACACGACAACAAAAAGCCACAACACGACAACAAAAAGCCACAACACGACAACACAAAGCCACAACACGACAACAAAAAGCCACAACACGACAACAAAAAGCCACAACACGACAACAAAAAGCCACAACAAAAAGCCACAACACGACAACAAAAAGCCACAACAAAAAGCCACAACACGACAACAAAAAGCCACAACAAAAAGCCACAACACGACAACAAAAAGCCACAACACGACAACAAAAAGCCACAACACGACAACAAAAAGCCACAACACGACAACAAAAAGCCACAACACGACAACAAAAAGCCAACAAAAAGCCACAACACGACAACAAAAAGCCACAACGCGACCACAAAAAGCCGCCACGCGACCACAAAAAGCCGCCACGCGACCACAAAAAGCCGCCACGCGACCACAAAAAGCCGCCACGCGACCACAAAAAGCCGCCACGCGACCACAAAAAGCCACAACACGACAACAAAAAGCCACAACACGACAACAAAAAGCCACAACACGACAACAAAAAGCCACAACACGACAACAAAAAGCCACAACACGACAACAAAAAGCCACAACACGACAACAAAAAGCCACAACACGACAACAAAAAGCCACAACACGACAACAAAAAGCCACAGCACGACAACAAAAAGCCACAACAAAAAGCCACAACAAAAAGCCACAACAAAAAGCCACAACAAAAAGCCACAACAAAAAGCCACAACAAAAAGCCACAACACGACAACAAAAAGCCACAACACGACAACAAACACCACAACACGACAACAAAAAGCCACAACACGACAACAAAAAGCCACAACAAAAAGCCACAACACGACAACAAAAGCCACAACACGACAACAAAAAGCCACAACACGACAACAAAAAGCCACAACACGACAACAAAAAGCCACAACAAAAAGCCACAACAAAAAGCCACAACAAAAAGCCACAACACGACAACAAAAAGCCACAAACAAAAAGCCACAACACGACAACAAAAAGCCACAACACGACAACAAAAAGCCACAACACGACAACAAAAAGCCACAACACGACAACAAAAAGCCACAACACGATAACAAAAAGCCACAACAAAAAGCCACAACACGACAACAAAAAGCCACAACACGACAACAAAAAGCCACAACACGACAACAAAAAGCCACAACACGACAACAAAAAGCCACAACACGACAACAAAAAGCCACAACAAAAAGCCACAACATGACAACAAAAGCCACAACATGACAACAAAAGCCACAACACGACAACAAAAAGCCACAACACGACAACAAAAAGCCACAACACGACAACAAAAAGCCACAACACGACAACAAAAAGCCACAACACGACAACAAAAAGCCACAACACGACAACAAAAAGCCACAACACGACAACAAAAAGCCACAACAAAAAGCCACAACACGATAACAAAAAGCCACAACAAAAAGCCACAACACGACAACAAAAGCCACAACGCGACAACAAAAAGCCGCCACGCGACAACAAAAAGCCGCCACGCGACAACAAAAAGCCGCAACGCGACCACAAAAAGCCGCAACGCGACCACAAAAAGCCGCAACGCGACCACAAAAAGCCGCAACGCGACCACAAAAAGCCGCAACGCGACCACAAAAAGCCGCAACGCGACCACAAACGCCACAACGCGACCACAAACGCCACAACGTGACCACAAACGCCACAACGATCACCAACATTAGACAAAAATCTACTAAGTGACTCAAAGTGACAAATCTGAGACACAAACCAACCACAAAGAAAAGCAAATGACCAGAAAATGAAACAATTTCAGAAAAAATGAAGCAAAAAAACAGCAAATAATGTCCACGGAACCTGAAAATATCAAAGACTTTGAGTTGGATTGGACCAGAGGACATGCTGGTTTTCTCTTCCAGCCGTTTACCTTTCTGTGCCCCTGAAGTTCCTCCTCCAATGAAAACAGATTTTTAGGCCCGAGCAGCAAAGTGCTGAAGGCCTCTTGTAATTCCTCCCTTTACTTTTCTTTCTCCCAGCAAAAATAAATTGGCTAGTTGGAGGCCTTAACAGATTCAAAAACTCACCAAATTTGGGAGATTTGTAGATTCTGGTGAAAATTTACGTATTTTAAGGGCGTTGCAAAAGTCGCCTAAAAATTGGCTCGACAGCCTCCTAGAAATGTTCAAATCACCCTCCCAATTGGCATTATTTTACAGTAGAATTATGAAATTTAGTACACTTGTAGAACATAGGAAGACACACAAAAAAGTCTCTTACCATTATGGTTTATATAAAACAGGAAGTCGGCCATTTTGGGTCAAACGTGCCATTTTTTGGTCAATTTGGTTGTATGGAGGGTCCGCAGCTGGTCATACTGCACCTAGACATTTTGATTGATCGACTTGATTTTTGGTGATTTTTGCTCATAAGGCATGGGGAAGCTTAAGTTTTTTGAAACGGACGAAATCCGTTAATGTTCAGGGGGCGGGGCCAGGCCTCAAACTTGGGCGACACGACAAAAAAATACAAGTTGCTCTAAATTGGTCAATGAAAATCATGGAATGATGGATCTTGCTGTGGTGGGTCATCATACAACCCTTAACAATATGCAACAGTCAATTTGTGATGTCATCAAAGCCACGCCCCCTCATGACTGAAAAGGTCATGTTTTATTCTGAACGGTCCCGATTTGAAAGTTTTCACTTAATCAACACAAATCTTGACCAGGTAACAGAAGACAAGTGGGGGTGTTTGGTTTTCAGTACTGAAGGTTTTCAAAAGAAGGTGTGGCTGTGGCGCCATGGCGGATTAAGACGTCACGCCATGGCATTTCATTTGCCTCTAAATTCCACAATTCTCAAGTGATCCACATGAAACTTAACGGGAGTGACACATATCTGACCCCGAATAGATCATCTTTGTTTTGTTTGGACTCAACCTTTTTCCAAACACTTCTTCAGTTATTTGACACTTTGAGAAACATTAAGAGGATCTAATGGGTTGAAAGGAGGTCGACTCATTAAAATGTTGCAGGTTTTGATTTGTTTTCTGTGAAATCAACAGATCTGAACAGAAACAAATGATGTCATCCTTTGACTACATTGTCCTTTATACTGGTGAAAATTGTTTAAACCTGAAAACGATCGAACAAAAAAATCATTCAGGAAGTTGAGCTGCTGCACGGAGACGAGCAACAAAACGAGCTCCAGAAATGTAAACGATCTTTTAATTTGTTGATTAACAAAGGAGCTGTAGTTCGTGCATGAAAGATATTAATTGAAGTAACAATTAGTGACACTTTAAAATGATTAAATACACATTTTGCTGCTTTGTATCCGCAGCAGCATAATTACACTGAGTGATTCAGTCTGAGATGTTCGAGGACACATTTTTGCTTTTTCATTTCTAAATGTCTGCAGTGTCTCTTGGATGGAGTTTGGAGGATGAATCGATGATAAATTCTTCATTAAACACAAGAACAGAGTTCAGTTAGGTTCAAGTTCAAGAAATGGATGAATAGTTTTAGATTTTTGAAAGTTAAACTCTTCCATCAACACATCACTTTGCCGTCACTTGAGCTGGAACAGATGGTGGATTTAATAGTTATTAATGCAGATGTTGCACCTTACTCTTAATGGCGTCTCAACAGATTAGAGCGTTTGTGATTCAAACGGCTCATGAAGGCGTCACTGCTCTGCTGGGACGTTAGTGGGCGGTCCTCACTTCTGACTCACTTTTCTGTTTTAAAGACAACAAAGGTAGAAGCCTAAAATACTGATAAGGACTCTACACGGAAATTAGTGTCGTCGTTTGTGTTTTTGTCTCCTTTTGAAGGGCGTGTAATAGCAGTTCAACAAGTCTGACTAGAATCATACCGGGTCATTCATTTGGGTAGAACGGCCAAATGCAAAAGATTAGGGATGTAACGATGCTTCGAGAGTCAATTTAAAACCGGTGAAAACTAGCTTAAATATGAATCAGTGTAGAAAAAAGAAAAATCGATTCACAACGGCCTGACGTACTACTGGAATAGTGGAAAGCTATGGAAAGCTCTGAAAAGGGGAGTAAATGCTAAAAGAACAACAGACACGTTACTTTCTCTGCTCAGACGTGTATTAAACGACTTAATTCAACTTAAATACATACAGAGTGATCATAAAGAAACATAAAATACAAGTCCGACTGTGTTTTCAACTAGTTAGCATCAGAGGCTATCAGCTAGCGGCTAATTGTGGCTAAACCTCGTTCAACAACAAGAACACAGTAGAATCAGAACCGGATCAACAACTGAACGCGTTCATGAACGTTCTGTTAAAGTTACACGACACTACAGGTGTTCTTATGGATAAGTCAAACCTGAAAAGGTGAGTTTATAAATATATAATATAAATACGGCATTACTTCCTCTACTGCACAGACTGCTCACTAGCTCTCTAGCGCTAGACGTCCCCTGCTGGTCACATGTCGTTACTACAGCTACTAAATCAACATCTGTTTAACTAAACTACATCTAGGATTTGGCTAAAAACTACTGACAAACATTGTTAATGTAAACAGTAATGAACACATTTCCATTAATATCTATTAAACTATACATACTGACAAATACATTTGAAGTTTAAACAATAATGAGGACATTTCAACCATCACACACAGCGGTGACAAAGTTCTGCTAAACATTCAGAGCAGAGACAAGCAGCTTCAAGATAGATGATGCTCCAGTCAATTAGAAGTCAACAGTGTGGCAGCATTTGGCTTTCCCTTGTTTCCAGTAAGACAACAGAAAATTACAATTTGAAACAAGGACTAAAGGGCAATTGTAAAATAAAAAACATTTTTTGGCCATAAAATAAATTAATTTTGTTATGAAAAATCGTAAAAAAAATTGTGATCTTAAAATCGGGAATCGAATCGTGGCTTGAGTGAATCGTTACATCCCTACAAAAGATTAAACTTTTTTCCATCAAAAAGTTACATAGTGTGCCTTTAATGAGTTTTTAATCTCCAGGACCCAGAACATTGATGGAAGAGGTAAAAATTTAAATGTGAGAAATTGTTGATTTTATTCATAATTAAAGTGATAATATGCAGTTTTGCTTGTTTTGGGCTCCCTCTGGTGTCCGTTTTAAATCACTGCATTACACAAGTTAGCATATTGTTTCAGCTTCTAAACGCCTAAATCTACCTGTTGAAATGTCTCCTCAGCCTTCATAGCTTTCTACAGGAGCGGTTATTTACTCCTTCAAAGAAATCAGCTGTGTTCAAGCAGGGAGAGATGGGAAAAATCAGGAATCATGAGCTAAAAACACTCCAGCGCTAGCATAACAGCTAGCCACTTTGGGTTAGCCTAACCCTCATGAGACACGTGACTTCCTGGGTACCGTGACGGCGACGGAGATCTTGCAATCGTGGTATTCCGGATCTAACCACCAGATGGGGCTAAGTGACTTTTCATTAACTCTGTAAAGAGTCAGATTAGCACAGACTGGCTCAAGGAGAAGATTTAAAAATATGAAAAAGTTGCATATTATCACTTTAAAGGCAAACATAAAATAGTCACTTTGGATAAAAGCGTCTGCCAAATACATAAACATAAAATATAAAATGGTTAAAGAGCTTTTCTACTATCGTCTATTATCTTAATATTTCAGATAAGAAAAAAATTAATGATTGAAAGAGAAGAAACTAATTTTACAGCTAATTTTTCTAACATTTTCTATAAAAGTTTAACTATCTTATTAACTCAATACATTATTAATTATTTACATTTTAATTTAGCGCCACCTGTTAATTGATATCACCTGCTGCCTAAAAGTGAAAGGCTGGCAACAATGTTTTTACCTGTTTTTTTTTCTTCTATTTTTAGCAAAATCACCCACGAACCACTTGATGAATTTTAATGAAAACATCAGAAAATCTAAATGTGATTTTCATCTACAACTTTATTTGAATTCAAGATGGCCACCGCAGCTCATCAGCGTTAGAAAACACAAGAATGGCTTCAACTCCAATAATTTACTGATACTGAGCTAAAGTTAGATTTTAATCCCCAACATGCAGCTGATCATGTAGATCTTGAGATATTTTGTGAAATCACTCATGACTTTTTGCAAAATCTGACCAAAATCAAGATGAACGCTTTCAAAACGCTGATCTGAATTCAGCTTCTGTTGGACTTTGTGTCATAATTGGTGCTAAATGCTCATTTTCTTTCACAATAAAAACATTAATTCTGTTTTATCTTCTAGTTCTCCTTCCTGCCGTTGTTCTGGCGCAGAACCCGGTATCCATCCAGTTCCAGGCGAGCCCGGTGCAGGTCCAGACCGGCACCGACATCGTGTTCACGGTGCTCACCGTGTCTAACGTGCTGTCCATAACGTGGAATTACCAGGGAAGCACCGCTCTGGCCGTGTGGGCCGGAGGAAGCGCCGTGGTCAACCCCGTGGCCCAGTTTCAGGGCAGGGTCTCCGTCACCGCCACCCAGCTCCGGATCGGGAGCGCCCAGCTCCAAGATGCAGGGAACTACACCGTGGTGGTGATCCCCAGTGCCACCACCGGCATGACCCAAAACGCCAAAACCGCACAGCTGAATGTGTTTGGTAAGAGATACAGAAGAAAAGGAGGTTGTTACGGAGGACAAAGTAAAGAGAGAAGAGGAGAGGAATTAACCTGGGAGGTGCAATGAAATGAGTGACCCACAGAAGGAGAGGTGGGATTAATGGAAAAAGGAGGAGGGGTCTATGCCTGTTAACACTCATTTGCTATGCACCACTCGTGATGCTTGATACCCTCTGAATGTGGTGCTGCATTTACAGACTGTAGATACTGTATTTGCATTCATTTATATTCAGGTCTGTTTTGGAGCCTGAGCGTCTGTATATTTTGAGTCCTCGGCTCACGTAGGAGAGCGAGATGATCTATATCATCCCTCTTACTCCTACTGGAAAAGCAGAGCGACGAAATGCAGTCTGCTGCTGCTAAAAGGTCACGCCGTCCAAACCCACGAGTGCTGGTTTTATTATGGAACAGCCTGGTCCTTCAGCATGACTCAAAGTCTCCTTTTTACTCACTAGTTGCTCTTAAAACACGAAACTCTGCTGAGTCACGGGCAAGCGGATGCAAGAAAAAAAATGCACGTAATTGGATTCGTTTAGTGGCTGCTGTAATGTTTTTGTTTGTTTTGCTGTTCTCAAACTCTCAGCTCCCTCCTCCATCCATGCACCCTCTCTCCTCCCTGTCCAATCATTTAACTTGGGCATCTTGCCAAAAGGCATCTCGGCTACCACTCGCACCGTCTGCCCTCTTATTCACCATCTGTGCTTCTATCTGAACGCTGTCCCTTCTCGGCTCTCTCTTGCTTTGATTACAACAAATTATCCCCAACAGAAACATCAAACTGCTCTCTATTGTTTAGTCTGTTCGGCTTTTTGAAGTCACTGTGTGTCCAGTTACAGCTCTTGTGACTCGCAGGTAAAACCTTCTCCTTTCTGTGTAGACGCTGTAGTCGGCGTGGGTTTGTCTGTGACTCCTGTGGCGGTGGAGGGGAAGAACGTGTCCCTGAACTGCACGTGGACCGCTGGGACCAACGTCGCGGTCCAATGGAGCAAAGGAGGCGCCACCCTCTCGGCGAACTCCAGAATCTCCATCTCAGGTGGCTCCGTGGTCATCAGCCCGTCCGTACGAGGTGACGCCGGAGACTACACGTGCACCGTCAGCAACCCCGTCAGCGCTCAAACCATCACAAAAACCCTCACCGTCTACTGTGAGTTCACACTGACCAGATCATCTGCTGTCACCACAACAAATAGTGGCTTATCTATGGGGCCAAAACAGGATCAGCGCGATGTAAATAAAAAAAAAACATTGAAAATTCAAAAAAAAAAAAATTGCAAACTCAAAAAACAAAACTCATAAACCAAAAACTTTAATCAAAGAAAAAATATTTTCCGATACCACTTTTTTCAAAACCGATCCGATACTTAAATCTGAGTACTCGCCGATACCGAGTACCGATACTTCTAACACACAAAAAATGCAACAAATTGGAATACAGGTTTTATTTTTTCTTCTCTGCTTTTTACAAAAAATAACTGAGTTAGATAAAAAATAAAATCATAAAAATGATCACAAAACTAAAATATAAGGTGAAAAATAACCATTTTCTGTGATTTCACAGTGAAGTTATTGCAGTTTTCCACATTTTAACCAAATGAACTATTTGGCACCATCTCCAGCTCTCAACCCACACTGTTCCTCTTTAGCTCAATAGCTCCCCCTAGTGTTCAATATAGGACACTACAACATAAATCACAAGTCACAGACAGTAGTGATGTGACGTTCATGAACGAACCGAATCTTTTGAACGGCTCTTCACTGTGGACGAGGAGAACCGAGTCTTTGTAGAGAACCGTTCATTTTATTGGGGGTGACTGTAAGCACTATGCACGCCTGCTTTGTATTCACTTTTTAATTTCATGGCGAAACAAACAAAAGCCTGTTAATGCAGGCAGGGGGTCTGAGGGTGAAAGGGAGGGGTGTGGAGAGGAGTTATTGTTGGGAAAGGGCTTGGGTGATGAATCGGTTGGAGGTGTGAACGGCTGTTTTTCAATAGGATGAGTTGAAACTTTCAAGATAACAAAAGAAGTCAAGCTGCCTTCATTGTCAAAGGTGCAGCTGTGCCAATGGGTGTGGCTGTCAGTTGCGAACAGACCACTGATCAGTGTTAATTGGTCCCATCACTAACAGACAGTGAAGCCACTGGTATCGGTTCCTGGTATCGGGTAACTTTAACCAATACCGGTATCGGTATCGGTGCATCTCTAAAAATATTCCATAAATGAAAATGGTATTTAAAAGAAAAAAAAACAAAAAACTCATAACCTAAGCAGCATTCACGTAATCATTCATTCTTTTTTATTTGTTAAAGTGATAATATGCAGTTTTGCTTGTTTTGGGCTCCCTCTGGTGTCCGTTTTAAATCACTGCATTACACAAGTTAGCATATTGTTTCAGCTTCTAAACGCCTAAATCTACCTGTTGAAATGTCTCCTCAGCCTTCATAGCTTTCTACAGGAGCGGTTATTTACTCCTTCAAAGAAATCAGCTGTGTTCAAGCAGGGAGAGATGGGAAAAATCAGGAATCATGAGCTAAAAACACTCCAGCGCTAGCATAACAGCTAGCCACATTGGGTTAGCCTAACCCTCGTGAGACATGTGACTTCCTGGGTACCGTGACGGCGACGGAGATTTTGCAATCGTGGTATTCCGGATCTAACCACCAGATGGGGCTAAGTGACTTTTCATTAACTCTGTAAAGAGTCAGATTAGCACAGACTGGCTCAAGGAGAAGATTTAAAAATATGAAAAAGTTGCATATTATCACTTTAAAACTGCTTTTTTGAATTTTCATATTGTTTAGCAGTTTTTATGTTCCTCCTTTTTTCACTCTCACTCCAAAAACTTAAGTTTACAACTCTCTTTTTTTTTTGGTTTTGAAGCTGAACCTAATTTTACGTGGGGGTGGGCTTAAAGCCCATTGGCTACCTAGAAAATGATTGACATTGGGTGACGGAGGTTTGGTTTGACGTCATTTCCTTTTTGAAGTCGGTTTGTTTTTAGCGCCGTGTGCCTCCGATTATGTGGTTCAACAAACGCTGGGATGGAGGACGATCGTTCATCTGCGGTAGGTTTAATTTTCGTGTGTTGTTTATGCAGTTAAGTTGGTTTTTTTTAGTTATTCAATGTGATTTAGTAGCGACTGCTGCTTGCTAGCAGGCTAACCAGGTTAGCCGAAGCTACACACGTCTTTTATGAAGATATATTGTTTATTAATAGTTTAAAGGATCCCCATTAGCTGACGGGTAGACGACAGCCAGTCTTCTTGGAGTCCAAATACATGCAACACAATCACATTAAAATCTAAAAACTATTAAAAACTATTATCACTATTGGATTAAAAAACAAAACAATAAAACATAAAAAAATTCTAAAAAATCTGAAATGTCAAAAAAATCAGTTTTAACAAATAATAATAAAAAAAGAATGATTACATGAATGCTGCTTAGGTTATGAGTTTTATTTTTTTATTTTAAATTCCCATTTTCATTTATGAATTTTTTTTCATATTACAGTTTTTGCTTTATGAGTTTAGTTTTTTGAGTTTGCAAATTTTTTTTGAGTTCACAATTTAATTTTTTGAAATTTCAAAAAAAAAATTTTTTTTGAATTTTCAATCTGTTTTTATTCATTTACATTGCGCTGATCCTATTTTGGCCCCACACTTATCTCCCTATCCACGCTCTGAGCTGCACGAGACGCTCCCCCATAAGCCCACAGTGCTGCTGCTGGCTTTGTCTTGATCACATCATTAATTCTCATATGACATTTTCACGGTAATGTCTCGTATTACAGCTCTTACCTACTGCACCAGCGCCCTTTTTAGATGAAAAAAAAAAGAGGTTTCTTTAACCAAATGAAAACTCCATATGTCAGAAACATTCCAGCTTAGGCAAAATGAGCTAAAATTAAATTAAAGATCTGTTTTTTTTCTCTGTGACTTGGAAGCATCCAGCGACAGGCGCTGGTTGCAGAGTAAGTGTTAAATCACCGCCGTAGTGCCTGTTGCCGTCTGATTATAGCTTGTAAAGCTTCAAGTGCAGCTTATAATTATTTTCACTGGCAATCCATCTTTTTGTTTTCCCTCTTTCTGTAATAAATCAGAAACGATGACAAATGGCCTTCACCCGTTTGGAGACATCTTAAATTGCATGTTTTGTTCGACCAGCGCTAATTTAGAGACGTCCGATTTTAGGAGCACGTTTTCGTGATGAATGTGTTTTATCGTCATGATTAACACATCAGACATATTTAACTCTTCCAACGCTGACACGAGGAGCACGTGACTGTTTGATATTTTCATTAAAACTATTTCTTAATGCACTGGACGTTTTGTTATTTATTAGAAGTGAAAAAGCCGACATGCGTGTTCACGCTTTTGACTAATTACGTGGTTGGAACACCTTTCGGGGCATGGCGGTCTCATGTCGATTTTGGAGTGAAGCTGCACGTCTGGCTCATCCTTCTTGGCAGAAGTGTTAAAACTCCACCAGCCTGGATGGGGGAGCCTCTGTTTGGAGCTACTTTCAGGTCTCCAGAGATCCTCTGCTGGGTTCAGGTCCAGACTCAGGCTGGAGGTGTGCTTCAGGTTGTTTTTTCCTGTAGAAATGTAAATCGTCGCCCCATATGACGCCTTAATCTCCCTCGAAAGGAGAAAATCTCTCTCCTCTGGATTTCTCATCATATTTGATGAGTTCTGACTCGTCTCCCTGCTCCGTCGGAGGCGACATCTCCTGCTGTCTCTGTGTTTGACTTTAGAGCTTGTTTTTGTGTGCGAAGGGCTTTTTGTTCCTCTGTAACGGCCTGACGGGTGAAGTTCTTCACAGATGGTTGCCCTTATGAAATGCTCCACAACAGAAATGTGATCTCATTTGTAGAGAATGTAGTTTTGTTTATTAGTTGTCTGTAAATAAAATTGGTCCTGGGTAACTTTCTCTCTCTTTAGGCACAGGTGTGCTCCTATTGGCTGGACTGTTGAAAGAAATGAGATCAGAGTGACGAGACAAAGGCTTTGAACACCTGTTTTTCTCTTTGTAATGGTAGAGAACCACATTCCTATTGATAAAAGAATCCGTTTCCATATGAGTGAAAGCATGTCAGGAAAAGGACACTCTGTGAATCCAGACAGACGGTTTAGAGCAGCTGGAAGTCGGTTTATATTTTCATCTGCGTAGACTCATTTCTTTAGCTGCTGTTCAGGATTTTATATACAAAACGTCCATCAGCAAACTTCACTCTGAAAATACTTTGCAATTCCTGCAAAATCCGTGTATGGTTCGTTCTTTGGTTTTTCAAAATAAAATTAGAAATAACAATAAACCGCATAGGTTTTTGATTTTTCAGTTTTTGAAAGCCAAAAGTAAAAATGTAATATTTAACAAAGACAAAAACCACAGTGATGGATTTTTACTAGGGATGCACCGATACCGTATCGGTATCGGACCGATACCGGTATCGGTTAAAGTTACCCGATACCAGGAACCGATACCAGTGGCTTCACTGTCTGTGACTTGTGATTTCTGTTGTAGTTTCCTATATTGAACACTAGGGGGCGCTATTGAGCTAAAGAGGAACAGTGTGGGTTGAGAGCTGGAGATGGTGCCAAATAGTTCATTTTATTTGGTTAAAATGTAGAAAACTGCAATAATTTCACTGTGAAATCACAGAAAATTGTTATTTTTCATCTTATATTTTAGTTTTGTGATCATTTTTATTAATATATTTTATTTTTTATCTAACTCAGTTATTTTTTGTAAAAAGCAGAGAAGAAAAAATAAAACCTGTATTCCAATTCGTTGCATTTTTTTGTGTGGTAGAAGTATCAGTATCGGCGAGTACTCAGATTTAAGTATCGGTATCGGATCGGTTTTGAAAGAAGTGGTGTCGGTACATCCCTAATTTTTACCTTACCTTTTTTAACCTAAAATGCAAAATCCGGTAATTGTTTTCATTTGTTGCGACACCGGAAGTGCCGAAGAACACCCGAAGTTGAATTGTTTTGAGCTAAAGCGCGAAAACTTTGCAACGTCGTCTGCACTGGAGCCCTTCACAGACTTGATAAGCGGCTCTTTGAAGATGTCGAACCCCCCCCCCCACGCTGACATCAGCGATGCTTTACGCCGCCATGGCGCTCCACGTCACTCTGTATGAGTGTCAGAAGGTTCTGCATGGAGAACAATCTGAGAAGACGCAACTCTCAGTGTGATGCGTCAACTCCCTCTGAAGAACACCAACATGTCCATGTCTTCACTGTTTTCTAAGTGCATGTGTGTTTTTTGTTTGTTTGTTTTTTATTGAACAGGTTGTTTCATTATAACCACAAATCTCAACAATCAAAACAAACTGGCATAAAATACATGGTTGGAAATGTACATCCAACTTTTTGTCATGAAAAACAACTTAAGAACAAAAATAAATCAAAGCACACAAGACAAAGATGAAGGGTCTGTCTATTCAAAGAAAACTTTTGAAAAACTGTTTTATCAATTTTTTTATTAAATAAATTAACTTTTAATAAAGGCAATATACATTTTTAGATCAGATTCTCTAAAGGTGTAAAAGGGAGTTTTCCACCCCGTTTCATTTTGTGAATATAGTATTTTGCTCAAATTAAAAGTAAGTTAATTAGAAACATTTCTTCAGAAGTGAGTTTTTAAAAATAAGAAGTATTTGAAGCTTTGATAATATTACATTTTTGCCAATTTTTCTAAAAAGAAAACTTTGTAAATCTAGCTAGGCTACCTTTGAACAATCCACAAACATGTTCAATCCTTTCACATCACACTGACTAAAACCAGTGCATGTGCTGGAGCTGACTGCAGAGTGAAGAGAAGTCAAGTCGCCTCGAGTTCCGACTGTCACTGGATGAGTTCTGGTTCAAGGAAGAGGGAACAAAGATTTTTTTGTTTTAACCTGCAAACTGCAAAAAATAAGGCTTTTATTCCTTTGTCTATTTTTCAAATTTTGTTTTAAAACAAAAAAACAAAACGAAATGATTTGGTTTTTCTGATTTTATTTTGAAAAACCAAAGAACGAACCGCACACGGATTCTGCAACAGTAGCTGATATAATTTAGAAATTGTGAAGCAAAATGCAAACCCGGAGCCGGTTTCATTAGCTGACTGAGATCAAGGAGGGTTAACGACACTAATTAAGACAGATAGTCCTGAACCTACACAGTCATTTCCCCCTTTAGAAGGATAGAATCAGTCAATTAGTGCCGCTTAAAAAAAAAATCTGTGCTCAAATCTGTATTTGTTGCTAACGACTGACATCTTATCAACCGACCAGATGGACCGGACGCCCCTGCGATCAGCGTCACCAGACCTAAACAGTGTGTAGGCGGAGGGGACGTGTTGGTGGGCCAGACTTTGCAGATCTCCTGCACCTCCGTATCTCTACCTACGGCCCTCTTCTCGTGGCAGTTTAACGGACAGCCAGTCGCCGGGCAGCCAAACGGCGGCGCCTTCAGCCTTTCGACTGTGTCGACCAGCAACAGCGGCCAGTACACCTGCACGGCCAGCAACGCCATCACCGCAGGGACCTCGATGCAGTCCGCCAACGTGTCCATCGTGGGTGAGTTATTCTCTGTGACTGATTATAATCACAGCTGGTTTTAAAATGTGCTGCTGTATCCCGACAGCAGAGGGACGGGGAGTGTTTGGGTGAGATTGATCTGCTGAGACTGTGGTCAGAGTCCTTCAGTGACCCGCCCCTCCCTTTACTGTTGTTTCTGTCCACTCTGTCACTTTCTCTCTGCAGTTACTTCATCATTCTTTTTTAGACTCTCCTTTATCTTCTTTTTACTCCCTCCTCCAGTCAGTTCGGGCTCCAGGATCATTATCTGTATTAATCCTTCCGTCCGCGGCGCCATTCTTTCTCTTCCAGGTGTGTGTTTGGACGGAGGAGAAGTTGCAGGAATTGTAATCGGCTCCTTCCTGGCCTTGCTGATCATCGTGCTCCTCATTGTGCTTCTCGTCTGCCTCCTGCGAAGACGAAGATGTAAGTCCATTAACACTAATTAATGTGTTAAATCAAGTCATTTATCGACTTTTTATCAAGTTTTGATTTTAGCAAATGATACAGAGGATTTCTTGCAGTAAAACGCTTTCCTTCTGCTCTCGCAGCACGGCAAAGACGAAGAGATGCTGTGTTTGTTCCGAAGACGAACCCTGTTGTAAGCCAATATAAAGTTTACACATGATTCAGTATTGATTTTGTCTTTATGTCATGATGGCGCTGAAGGGCTGTTCACAAATGAACCCAATCTTTCTTTTGCTCTCTCTTCCATGCCCTCATTTTTCACTTACTCACATCAAGCCTCTAGATCCACAAACTAATAATGTAAGGGATCTGAACCAAGGTCTTCAACCGCCTCTCGATCGCCCGAACACACAAACACGCCGGCCTGACCGCTTCATCACGACTCGAGATGAAAGACACCCTCAGACGCTGCCTCTGAACGGACTGCATCGCTCCGACACAAACCAGAATAACAGATTTCCTCAGAATATGAATTCGTACCCAGACAACGGCATCGACAACCCCGCCTTCACTCACTCGGAGGCTCAGAATGCAAACGCACGGCAACCCAACGTCCTCATTCAGACGGGTGGGGGTCAGGGCGGCCACCAGCCCCCGGCGGTTCAAGTCAGCGTCAACCCAAACAACAACGCTCCAGTTCCCACCATCAACGTCAACCTTAACTCATACCCAGCCAACAGACAGCAGACTCTACAGGATCACTCACTTCCTCCTGCCGGTCCAGTCAATAATGATGCTCCCCAAATGGAACGCAACCTCATAAACCAAGATCCGCCTGCACTTATTCCAACTGGATATACGCATTTTAACAGTAATAACGCGTCTCAGCGAAATGTAAACACACAGACGTATCTGCAGGAGCCGGAGCCTCACAGGAGGTCTGACAGGAGCTCAGGAGGACGCGACGCAGCCTCAAGGTCCACCCCGAGACAGATGCCCTGGGACCGCCTCAGAGGAACACCAGCGTACCCGAGTGGCACCCTAGAGAGACTGCAGACGTCGGATTATACCATCCGTCCTCCCATACGAGAGGAAAGAACATCAAGCGGAGCTCCTCCTCCGAACCAAACTGTTTCCGGTCGCAGAACACCGACGAGGCGTGACCCACCGTCAGAGTACAGCGAAGCACGGAGCCGATCAACTGATCGCCATCGGCCAAATGCCGCCATCGTTCCGCAGCACGAGCGCTCACACCACACACAGAGAAGTCCCCGCACAGAAAGGGAAAGCGCTCGGCAAGAGATCAGAGGCAGACAGACTGTCCCCAGGCAGGAAACCGCTCGCAGCAATAACCCCCAGGCACTGCCTCTCATGAGCCAGCAGGCCTCTGCAGGCCGCTCTGCTGCGTCACAGGGACCCACAGTCCAACGAGGACCGAGCGCAGATACAAGAGCGTTGGCTGATCCTAATCACCTTCAGCAGGCACACATGGCCCAGCAGCACATAGCTGCACCCTTCCAAATGCCACAAGGTCAGAGCACACACACACAGTCTGTCATGCCTGGTGCCAGCCATCCTCTCCAAGGGGGCACCGCTCCAGAGCCAGATCCTCCTGCCCAGCCTAATCACGGTAACCTAACCCAGGCTGCACTTCAAGCCCACACAGAGAACGCTCAAGTGTTCCAGAACCGGAGACAGCAGACCCAGGCGGCCCTGCTGCACCCCGGCATGCTGCAGTTTCAAGCTGCAGCGACCCAACACCCTCCGACTCCTCCTCCTATTATCCCGCTGACGGAGTTCCAAAACCTCCCCAAGACGCGCACCCAACACCGGTCCCCAACCAGAGCGCCACAGCCCGCCAGACATAACGTACTAGCAGCTCAGCGCCACGCACCGCATGGGCCCGGTGTGCCTCGCCACGCCACCATGATGCCCACCAACCTTCATCACCATCACCACCACCATCATCCCGGTGCACACAGACACGGTCATGTGCACGGACATGGGCATCCTGCGCATTTCGCTCATCCAACGCAGGTGAGTGATGTGTTGAAGTGACGACAGACGAGCTACAGCTGTACTGTCGAGCATCCTGAATGTTGTGTTATCTCCTCAAGTGTGGCTTGAAAACACCTTTAAGTAGATATCTTTGCATTCTCTTTCCGTTGACGGCTATAAAAATGTACTTCGTCTTGAGTATCTGTGACACCTTCGCGTTTTGCAGATTTGTGTGTCAGGGGTTCTGCCTTCTCTTCTGCATGACATGATGCCAATGAAGGCCCTTGTTGTGTCTTTCCAGCAACAAGCCCACAGAGGAAGACCAAGATGATGACAGATGACAGCGGACGACACTCCTACAACTGTCACAAACAAAAAGCTGACAGACGCAATCCAATATTCCACCAGGCAAGACTGACTGCACCGAGTTCTGCTTTCCAAAAAGCTGTCAGACACTGGTGTGTCAGTCCTGAAGCCGTTTATTTTTCTAAAAGGAATGAAAATGTCTCCCGTGGGGATGATCGTATTCAAAGTTTTGGAATCTTTTTTCCTAAAAGAAAAAAAACAACTTCTTGTCAGGATCCTCCCTCAGAACGCACACGCTGTCCCCCAGATCCACTCGTGTTGTGACTCGTAGCGCTCTAGTCGTATATCAAAATGCACCCACAGCCCTGCAAAAAAAAAAAAAAAAGTTCAGTGATCAATGGCTGCTGAGCAAGTTCACATCCTATCATCCATTCATCAGCGGAGCTAAACAACACCCGGCTGATAAATTACTCATGAAGTACTTGCATGAATATGTGTGAGCACCTGAGCCGGCAGTGACAGACAGGAAATGTAAAGGCAACAAGATGGACTCGACTGCTGCGAGTGGCGACGGCTATGAAAGGAGAAATTAGCAGTAGGGGGAGTCCCGACTCGCGTGGAGCTATTTATTTTGTGCCGTCTGTTAGCGGATGCCTCTTCTGACACTTCTCAATTAAGAGGATTCGCCTCAGTGGTGCTCGGAAAGAACGCTCATCTCGCTACGAGGGGATCCCACGAATGGATGGGCGCTTATTAATTAAATGCCTTTATGTGACTTTAATGACTTGGAAAATATTCACACTCAAGCGTGAATGAGGTCAACACAAAGACCTGAGCTGCAGAACTTTCTGCTGAAACAGCAGTTTTTCAGGGAATCAGGGCCGGATCTAGCCAGCCCCAATAAGGGGGGCAGGTAGAATATCAGGGGGGCCAGTCTGGACATGCTAAGAATGTTTTGGTCATCACACCCCCCCAATCTCTTAAATACATCAAAAACTATGACATCATCATATCAGTTCCTCTATCCATAGATTTATGTTCATATCTGATCCCTACCCTCTGCATTTACCCGGGCTTGGGACGGAACAAGTAGGACACTGGCTGATGCCCTGTTGAGGCTGACCTCATCTGGTTAGGTTTGGTTTTGGTTTTTTGTGGGGTATTTTGTTCTTTTTAGTGTTTTTTTTGTTCTGTTTTTTGTTTTTGTTCTTTTTGTGTTTTTGTTTTGTTTTTTGTTTTTGTTCTTTTTGTGTTTTTTGTTCTTTTTTGTGTTTTTGTTTTGTTTTTGTTTTTTGTTCTTTTTTGTGTTTTTGTTGTGTTTTTTGTTTTTGTTCTTTTTGTGTTTTTTGTGTGTTTTTTTGTTTTTGTTTTTTGTTCTTTTTTGTGTTTTTTTGTTATTGTGTATTTTTTGTGTTCTTTTATGTTTTTGTTTTTTTGTGTTTTTTGTTCTTTTTTGGTTTTTTGTTTAGTTTTTTTGTTCTTTTTGTGTTTTTTGTTCATTTTGTGTTTTTTCTTTTTTGTGTTTTTTGTTGTTTTTTGTCTTTTTTGTTGTTTTTTGTCTTTTTTGTTTCTCTTTCTTTCTGTGTTATTCATCAGTAGCTACTTTGAATGAGGACAAATGGAAGAGAGCGCTCACTCTGACCATTTTTCACTGAAATATTTTTGAAATTTGTTATTTCTGCATGCAATCGCGTTGGGGGGCAGTCGTGGAATTTGTGGGGGCAATGCCCCCCTTGCCCATGCCTACATCCAGCCTCGAAGGGAATCCTGTTATTTTTACAGATTTATTTATAACTGTTGTATTTTATAATCAAGGTCATGGTTTTATAACTTGGATCAGACAAAGTGATGTCTGTAATTTTTAAATTCTGGAGTTTTTTATTCTTATTGCCAATAAATTGATGGGTGTTAACAAAAAGTTTAGCACCCAGAAATATTTACAGCAGGATAAAAATGGTACTGTTTACAAATAATGTTCTGATTCCATCAGAAGCTCTGTTTACAGCTGTGATTCAATGCTGCACTCTAAAAAATATCCTGTTGAGTTAATGTGAAAAAATGTGTGGCTTTTCCCTCCCCCAATGATGATGTAATTAAAAATGTGTGAGCTGCATCAACAGAATATATGGAGTTTTATTTGACAGGGTCTTATCAACTTTACTTTAGTAAAAAGAAAAATAAAACTACCATGTAAAACTTTTTTTAGTGTAATCACATTTATTTCAATTCACTACATTTAAGTTAAACCAGTCAATAAAATAAAAATCTTGCTGGATTACAAAGATTGTATGAATAAAACTCAACAAAATACAAAAATTAAACTGAGTTTGTGTGAAATTTAACTGTAAAACATCCTGTTTGTGTGAAAATTGCTTAAATGGATTTTCTTTTTAAACTTTTAGAATTGTAACCAAGCAACAAGAATTTTTTTAATTAAAATTTATTTCATTCAAATAAAATGATAAAAAAACTAACAACAATATATATATATAACACAAGCAATTTGAATGAAAAGGAGCAGATAGAAGAACTTATCTTATAATTTCTGCCCCTTTTAAACAAAAGAAAATTATTAACACATTCTCAGTTCAAACTGTCAGACATAGAGTTCATTTAAACAGCTACTTTCTAAATTACAGAGTAATCTTAGACTTTGGTTTCATAACTTTTTAATACACTTGATTTAATATGCTTTCTAAATATGGTAAGTGACCGTGAGACTTTTATTTGCTTGCTGAGGTTATTCCACAATTTTACACCATTTACTGAAATACTGCGTTCCTAAATTATGGTTCTGAATCGAGGTTTATATAATAATTCATTTAACAAACCTGAAAATATAGCATTTTTATTTCAGGCTTGCTCGGGCTGGAACGATTAATGAATACTTGGAAGTACTATTATGATAAAATACGTAGATTTGTGGGTAATGTCATTCTGAGCTGCTAACACTTGAAAGTATGTTGAAACTGAATAAATTGCAACATTTGTGCACACTACATTCCCCATTTTTGTCACAAAAATGTATTGATTTGTTCACAATGATTTTTTGGGGCTGTTTTGTTGCACTTGAATGTTGGATTCTCCTTATTTTTGTCTCACTCTCAGCTTGGCGTCATTGGTTGCCAGTGTTTTGCAAAGTCGTGGCACATTTCTTGCAAAAACAAAAATGAGACGGGTTTCAGGTTCTTGTGACTCAGACTGCACTGCAAAAACTGATTTCTGAGAAAGTAAAACTGCCTTGTTTTTAGACATTTTGTTTTATTTTTGTCTAAAAAGAAAATATATTCATACAGCCCTACTTGAAATAGGCCAAATCTTCTTGAATACGGTCAAATTTTTTAGATTTGAGCAAAGAAATCTGCCAATGGGGAAAGCAAAGTTTGCTTGGCTAGATTCCTTAAAACTAGTAAATTGTTCTAAATGGAGAAAATTTTGCAATTTTTAAGGAATCTAGCCAAGCAAAGTTTGATTACCCCATTGGCAGATTTTTTTTTTCTCGAATCTAGAAAAGTTGACCATATTTAAGAAGATTTGGCCTATTTCAAGTAGGGCTGTAAGAATATATTTTCTTTTTAGACAAAAAATAAGACAAAATGGCTACAAACAAGGCTATGTTACTTTCTCAGAAATCAGTTTTTGCAGTGTATGAGAGATAATTCATTTAGCAAGTGTTTAAAACATTCGGGAACACGACAGGAAGGTTTTTCAACTCATGTAAGAACCCTTGCAAAATATTTTAAGACATGCACTTGTATCTCACTCAGTCCTTTAATAATCCTTTTTAGTTTGACTTTCTTTGAATCTGCACTGCAAAAACTGATTTCTAAGAAAGTAAAATAGCCTTGTTTTTAGACATTTTGACTTACTTTTTTGTCTAAAAAACATATATTCTTACAGCCCTACTTGAAATAGGCCAAATCTTCTTAAATATGGTCAAATGTTTTAGATTTGAGCCAAAAAAAAAACAACAAAACAATCTTCCAATGGGGTATGCAAAATTTGCTTGGCAAGATTCCTTAAAACTAGGGATGCACCGATACAGATACGGTATCGGGCCAATACTGGTATTGGTATTGGTTAAAGTTACCCGATACCAGGTACCGATACCAGTGGCTTCACTGTCTGTGACTTGTGATTTCTGTTGTAGTTTCCTATATTGAACACTAGGGGGAGCTATTGAGCTAAAGAGGAACAGTGTGGGTTGAGAGCTGGAGATGGTGCCAAATAGTTCATTTTATTTGGTTAAAATGTGGAAAACTGCAATAATTTCACTGTGAAATCACAGAAAATGGTTATTTTTCACCTTATATTTCAGTTTTGTGATCATTTTTATTAATATATTTTATTTTTTTTATCTAACTCAGTTATTTGTTGTAAAAAGCAGAGAAGAAAAAATAAAACCTGTATTCAATTCGTTGCATTTTTTTGTGTGGTAGAAGTATCGGTGTCGGTACTCGGTATCGGCGAGTACTCAGATTTAAGTATCGGATTGGTTTTGAAAAAAGTGGTATCGGTACATCCCTACTTAAAAAGAGCAACATTTTCTGCATTTAGAACAATTTACTGGTTTTAAGGAATCTAGCCAAGCAAATTTTGCTTACCCCATTGGAAGATTGTTTTTTTTTTTGGCTCAAATCTAGAAAATGTGACCGTATTTAAGAAGATTTGGCCTATTTCAAGTAGGGTTGTAAGAATACATTTTCTTTTTATACAAAAATAAGTCAAAATGCCTAAAAACAAGGCTGTTTTACTTTCTTAGAAATCAGTTTTTGCAGTGTGATTGTGCTATTTTTAATGATTGTAAAGTGTTTTATTTTTATGTTGTAAATTTGTCCTTACTTTACTGTCACATTCTTATCATTTTTTTAACCTTTGTGTGAATCTACTTCAACTTGCCTGTCACTTTGCTGCAGGTGCACCTGGATTTCCACAAATAATGTTAATTATTATAAAAATTATTTAAAAAAAACCCAATCTGTTCCAAAAAGCCCATATAAATAACTGGTATTCACATAAATGATCAAATGTAAAACACATCTGGTGTCTCCGGTCGAACATCTGCTGTATAATTATTTATTTACAGCCGTAAACTGTTTGTTTTTCATCATGGAAGCTACAGCTAATAATAAGCTGATACAGATGTAAAACGCTCAGAGATCCGTGTTTCTCTCTATTCCTCGTGGGGGAGGATAGTAAATCGTTTTGATATTTGATCAGTAATAAAGATTTTTGCCTCCACGGAGGATTTCAGTGCCATCGCGGCAGAGTCAGGAGAATACACATTTTATTTTTTTCACCATTTCTTCAAAAGGAGCTCAAACCTTCTAAACATGATTTTTACTTCCAGTGCAGAAAACTCCTCAAGCATGTTGACAACAATCCACATTTATTCTGGTGCTTCTCTGAATCACAAAGCACTTTGCAGCCTATCTCGACTCACTGTGTCTATCAGGGCCGGATCTAGCCAGCCCCACTAAGGGGGGCAGGTAGAATATCAGGGGGCCAGTCTGGACATGCTAAGAATGTTTTGGTCATCACATCCCCCCAATCCCTTAAATGCATCAAAAACTACACCATCATCATATCAGTTCCTCTATCCATAGATTTATGTTCATATCTGATCCCTACCCTCTGCATTTACCCGGGCTTGGGACGGAACAAGTAGGACACTGGCTGATGCGCTGTTGAGGCTGACCTCATCTGGTTAGGTTTGGTTTGTATTTGTTCTTTTTTGTGTTTTTTTGCTTTTTGTTGTTTTTGTGGGTTTTTTGTTCGTTTTTGTCCTTGTTTGTGTTTTTATGTTTTTGTGGGTTTTTTGTTTTGTTTTTTGTTCTTTTTTGTGTTTTTTGTTCTTTTTGTGTTTTTTGTTCATTTTTGTGTTTTTTGTTCTTTTTTGTGTTTTTTAGTTCTTTTTGTGTTTTTTATTTGTTTTTGTTCTTTTTTGTGTTTTTTGTTTTGTTTTTTGTTCTTTTTGTGTTTTTTGTTCTTTTTTGTGTTTTTTGTTTTTCTGTCTTTCTGTGTCATTCATCAGTAGCTACTTTGAATGAGGACAAATGGAAGAGAGCGTTCACTCTGACCATTTTTCACTGAAATATTTTTGAAATTTGTTATTTCTGCATGCAATCGCGTTTGGGGGGCAATGCCCCCCCTTGCCCATGCCTACATCTGGTCTATAGTGATAATTATTCACGGTGCTTGTGAACACAGAGCGCTGCTGTTCAGATAAACCTGTTTCTTCGGCTCGTCGTGGCGATGCGGAGCAACCGTTTGAATCACAGCTGCGTTCCCCCCTCCCACCCTGCTCCCACTTCTACGTCACCTTTCATGAAAAGTCCAGCAGCTCACTATTGGAGACACCACGGCGTGCTAGTGCTGTAATGAGTGAAGATGGAGTGCATGTGAGCACCTGTACTAGAACAGCCCAGAGGCCTGCCTACCAGTTCCAGAAGAAAGCTGTGATTTATGAAAAGTTAGAAGCAGTTTTACAAATGAAGTACTTTGTATAATATTCTGCGCCTGCTGTCTTCAGAGTGAAGTGTGTTGTTTATGGCCGTAACAATTCAAATGAAAGTGCAAGACGTTGTGGAAAAACAACACAGTGAAGCTCCAAAGCTGATGTGGCGACCTTCCCTGGGACAATTTGCATGCAAATCTGCTTGTGTTGCCTCAGTGTACTGATTTACTGTGATTTACTGTGACACCCACAAGTAATTGTAAATGTTTAAGCATCTCTTTGGAGGCATAAATTAAAGGAAAACATAACTCAAGTGCTGTGTGTGCAAATAGGGAATGCTTTGTATTGATGAATGCTGGTTTAGGTGTTTGTCAAACAGCGAGCTTTCCCTACTTAAGGGTGCATTGAGCTGACGCTGATTTTACTCAGGAGAGCGCATGGAGGAAAAAACTTCCAGCCTGCATTATAATCCTGATATGGTTTTAATTTAACCTCACTCCGGCGATTTGATAAATTTGATTCCATTTTATAGCTTGGAAATAAAGCCGGAGCTGCTGTTAACGCCTAAAGAGAATTTATTTCCAATAATTAACATCTCCATGTGGGTGGAAACATCACGATCTCTATTTCTTCAGTTCTCATGAGGGGAATAACAATTCTGGTGTGATATTCCTCAAAAGTTCACGTCAGCGCCTTTAAAAATTAGACTCAAACCCTGCAGCTGTGAGTGTTTGTAAACCACAAAAACTAAGTAGTAAGTAAAGTTTACTTCTATAGCATCTTTTACAGACATAAATCACAAAGTGCTTCACAAAAAACAGAAATAAACATGATTAAAAGACAAAGAACCAAAAGCATCAAGATAAAAGACTATAAAAACAAAACAAAAAATATTAAAACCCATAAAGACTTAATTGAAATTACACTGTAAAAAAAATGTAATTTTTACAGTAAAAAAACTGGCAGCTGTGGTTGCCAAAAAAATTCAGTAAAAAAATACTGTGAACCAGGGCCGGATCTAGCCAGCCCCACTAAGGGGGGCAGGTAGAGTATCAGGGGGGCCAGTCTGGACATGCTAAGAATGTTTTGGTCATCACATCCCCCCAATCCCTTAAATGCATCAAAAACTACACCATCATCATATCAGTTCCTCTATCCATAGATTTATGTTCATATTTGATCCCTACCCTCTGCATTTACCCGGGCTTGGGACCGGCACAAGTATGTTGAGGCTGCATTCATCAGTTTGTTTTGTTTTGGGTTTTTTGTGTGTATTTTTGTTCGTGTTTGTGGTTTTTTTGCTTTTTGTGTTTTTTTTTTTTCGTTTTTATGTTTTTGTTCTTTTTGTGTTTTTGTTCGTTTTTGTGTTTTTTGTTCTTTTTAGAGTTTTTTGTATTTTTTTGTTCTTTTTGTATTTTGTTTTTTGTTCTTTTTGTGTTTTTTTGCTTTTTGTTGTTTTTGTCTGTATTTTTTTGTTTTGTTTTTTTGTTCGCTTTTGTTATTTTTTGTGTTTTTATGTTTTTTGTTCTTTTTAGTGATTTTTTGTATTTCTTTGTTCTTTTTGTGTTTTATTTTTTGTTTTTTGCTTTTTGTTGTTTTTGTCTGGTTTTTTTGTTTTGTTTTTTCTGTTCGTTTTTGTTCTTTTTTGTGTTTTATGTTTTTTCGTTCTTTTTGTGTTTTTTTGTTCATTTTTGTGTTCTTTTTAGTGTTTTTTTGTATTGTTGTTTTGTTCTTTTTGTGTTTTTTGCTCTTTCTTGTTTTTGTGGGGTATTTTTTAGTTTTTTTGTTCGTTTTTGTGTTTTTATGTTTTTTTGTTCGTTTTTGTGTTTTTATTTATTTTTTGTTCTTTTTGTGTTTTTTTGTTCGTTTTTGTGTTTTTTGTTCTTGTTTTGTTTTTTGTTCTTTTTGTGTTTTTGTTCTTCTTTTGTTCTTTTTGTGTTTTTTTGTTCGTTTTTGTGTTTTTAGTTCTTTTTGCGCTTTTTGTTTTGTTTTTTGTTCTTTTTTGTGTTTTGTTTCTCTTTCTTTCTGTGTCATTGAGGACAAATGGAAGAGAGCGCTCACTCTGACCATTTTTCACTAAAATATTTTTGAAATTTGTTATTTCTACATGCAATCGAATTTGGGGGGCAATGCCCCCCCTTGCCCATGCCTATACCCGGCCTCGCTGTGAACCGTAAACATTTTTACTGAACAAACTGTGTTTACCACAGTAATACAGACGCCTTGGAGCTACAGATGAAAAGGCTCTGTCTCCTTTGGCTTTTCATCTGTATTATTTCATCTAATTATGATTTGTTCAGTATAATTTTTCACATGTGCACAGTATTTTTTACGGAATGATTCTGGCATCCACAGCTGCCAGTTTTTTACTGTAAGAATTACATTTTTTTTACAGTGTAGTTTTAAATAATTGGGTCTTGAGCTGCTTTTTAAAAGGTATCCAGACTGTCTATACAGCATAAAACTAAGGGAAGTTTATTCCAAAATGGGGCTTCAACAGACTGGACTTTTAAATCTGGTCTGTGGACCTGAGGACTCGGGTTGGAGCTGTTAGGAGATTCTGGTCTGTGGACCTGAGGACTCGGTTTGGAGCTGTTAGTAGATTCTGGTCTGTGGACCTGAGGACGCCCTGCGATGGACTGGCGACCTGTCCAGGGTGTCCCCCGCCTCTCGCCCCTTGACCGCTGGAGATAGGCACCAGCTGCCCCGCGACCCTCTGTGGAGGAATGAGCGGCTACAGAAGATGGATGGATGGACCTGAGGACTCAGGTTGGAGCTGTTAGGAGATTCTGGTCTGTGGACCTGAGGACTCAGGTTGGAGCTGTTAGTAGATTCTGGTCTGTGGACCTGAGGACTCAGGTTGGAGCTGTTAGTAGATTCTGGTCTGTGGACCTGAGGACTCGGGTTGGAGCGTAGGTCTTTATCAGGTCAGTAACATAAAGAGGAGCTTGACCATGTAGGGCCCTGAAAGTTAGAGTCAGGATTTTAAAATGAACTCTACATTTAACAGGTAACCAGTCAGAGACCTCAGAATAGGAGTGATGTCATCTTTCCTGTTTGCTCCAGTGAGGAGCCTCGCTGCAGAGTTCTGGACCAGCTGAAGGCCATAAAGGGCTTTTTGGTTCAAACATGTGAAAAGTGTGTTACAGTCATCTAGACGGGAGGAGATAAAAGCATGAAGAACCATTTCCAGTTCAGGTTTTGACACCAACTTTCTCAGAAAAAATCACAACTTTCAAATGAAGTATAGACTTTCTGATTAAATTGTGCAAACAAGATTTAAAAAAAAAAAAAACCCCAACATTTCAGAGTTTAATTCTGACTTGATGTCCAGGCCGTGTCCCATCATCTATCCACCTGAAATGTCCTTGAGCAGGAGCCACTCTGTCCTGGTCTCCAACTGTAACTCATTCTGGATCAAAGTCCCTCTTCTGTAAATCATGAGCCCAAACGGTGGCAGTTTGGACACTTCATGCCTCTTCACCCACAAGGGGGAGCTGCGTGAGAGGAATTTTGACGCCTATTGATTACTTTCCCACCATGTTCTTATTTTTTCTTGAGCCATTGACCATTTGTTTAACTCTGAAGGTGTGTGCTGAAATTGAAATCCAAGTCATGAGTACATTTTCCCCAGTGCATTAATAAAATACAAACTTGTGTGCAGCAAGAAGAAAGTCTCGAGTTGTTTTTAGTTGTTTAAAGGTGAACTGCTGCCTTCAAGCGTACAAAAAAAGCACAGTTCCTTCAAAGACTTGTTTTTTATTGTTATCTTTACTTGGATCAAGTGAGCGTATCATGTTCTTAATATTTTCATCATGTTTCAGATAAAGACTCTGAAAGAAGCCTGACTGCTTGTTTAAATTCTGAATTTTAAATCCTTCCCATCAGGGCCGGATCTAGCCAGCCCCACTAAGGGGGGCAGGTAGATTATCGGGGGGCCAGTCTGGACATGCTAAGAATGTTTTGGTCATCACATCCCCCCAATCCCTTAAATGCATCAAAAACTACACCATCATCATATCAGTTCCTCTATCCATAGATTTATGTTCATATTTGATCCCTACCCTCTGCATTTACCCGGGCTTGGGACGGAACAAGTAGGACACTGGCTGATGCCCTGTTGAGGCTGACCTCATCTGGTTAGGTTTGGTTTTGTTCTTTTTTGTTCTGTTTGTTTGTTCTTTATTGTGTTTTTTGTTCAGGTTTTTGTTCTTTTTTGTTCTGTTTTTTGTTTTTTGTGTTCAGTTTTTTGTTCTTTTTTGTTCAGTTTTTTGTTTTTTGTGTTCAGTTTTTTGTTCTTTTTTGTTCAGTTTTTTGTTTTTTGTGTACTTTTGTGTTCAGTTTTTTGTTCTTTTTTATGTTTTTTTGTTCAGTTTTTTGTTCTTTTTTGTTCAGTTTTTTGTTTTTTGTGTTCTTTTGTGTTCAGTTTTTTGTTCTTTTTTGTGTTTTTTTGTTCAGTTTTTTGTTCTTTTTTGTTCTGTTTTTTGTTCTTTTTAGTTCAGTTTTTTTCTTTTTTGTTCAGTTTTGTGTTTTTTGTTCTTTTTTGGTTGTTTTAGTTCTTTTTTGGTTGTTTTTGTTCTTTTTGTGGTTTTTTTTTTGTTCATTTTTGTGTTTTTTTGTTCATTTTTTGTTCTTTTTGTGTTTTTATTGTTCTTTTTTGTGTTTTTAGTTGTTTTTTGTGTGTGTTTTGTTCATTTTTGTTTTTTGGTTCTTTTTTTGTGTTTTCTTGTTCTTTTTTGTTTAGTTCTTTTGTTATTTTTGTGTTTTTTTTGTTCTTTTTTGTGTTTTTAGTTGTTTTTTGTTCTTTTCTTGTGTTTCTTTATCTTGCTTTTGTGTTCTATTTGTGGTTTTTTGTTCTTTTTTGTTTTTTGGTTCTTTTTTGTGTTTTTTTGTTGTTCTTTTTGTGTTTTTGTTGTTGTTTTTTGTGTATTGTTTGTTCATTTATTTCTGTTTTTTGTTCTTTTGTGTTTTTTGTTAGGTTCTTTTGTTCTTTTTGTGTTTTTTGTTTGGTTTTGTTTGTTCTTTTTTGTGTTTTTTTGTTCTTTTTGTGGTTTTTTTGTTTTGTTCTTTTTGTGTTTTTTTGTTCATTTGTGTGTTTTTTTTGTTCTTTTTTGTTTGGTTTTGTTCTTTTTGTGTTTTTTTTGTTTTGTTTTGTTCTTTTTGTGTTTTTTTGTTCTTTTTGTGTTTTTTTGTTTTGTTCTTTTTGTGTTTTTTTGTTCATTTGTGTGTTTTTTTGTTCTTTTTTTTGTTTTTTGTTTGGTTTTGTTCTTTTTGTGTTTTTTGTTTTTGTTCTTTTTGTGTTTTTTGTTTTGTTTTGTTCTTTTTGTGTTTTTTTGTTCATTTGTGTGTTTTTTTGTTCTTTTTGTGTTTCTTTCTTTTGTTTGTTTGTTTTGTTTTGTTCTTTTTGTGACTTTTTTGTGTTTTTCTGTCTTTCTGTGTCATTTCGTTTTTAGCTTTTATTTGATTTGATTTTTATCTTTATTTTTTTATCTTATCTATTTAACCTTTATTTTTTTGTCTTTTAGATTATTTTTCTTTTTTTAATAATAATAATAATAATAATAATAATAATAATACATTTTATTTGAAGCGCCTTTCAAACACCCAAGAACATTTTACAACAGGACAGATTTTTATCTATCTTATATTTGTATTGAACCTATCTTTTGCGTTTTATATTACTTTTAATCTTTTTTATTTTTCCCCTTCTTATCTATTGAACCTGTTATTTTGTGATTTACTTTATTTTTTTATTTTTTTCCCATGTATTCTTTATCCATTTTCTATTGTTTATTATATTTCTATCTTCTTTATTTCTTTTTTGTTATATTTGTTTGTTGTTTTTATTTCTTTATGGCTCATATAAGCAACTACTGCAGGAGTCTGCTTTTCTGTGCAAAAGTCTGAAGGAATGCGTCCATATCCAGGCCTGTAGTTCTGGCCTTCTCATCAGCCAAAATAACTACATCCCTCTTTCTCTCATGTAGCGTAGTGAAGGGTGAAAGAACACGAGTCAAAGTGGAGAAAGAGCTCTCACAAACAGAAGAAAGTGCTCACTCTGATCATTTTTCACTGACATATCTTTGAAATTTGTTATTTCTGCATGCAATCGCATTTGGGGGGCAGTCATAGAATTTGGGGGGCAATGCCCCCCCTTACCCATGCCTACATCCGGCCTCGCTTCCCATACTTTGTGTCTGTTCCAATTTCCTAGAAATGCAAAGTTGTTTTCTGCTTTGAGGAACAAAATTTCAAAGCAAAACTTTTAAAATTAGATTTTAAATGGGCTTGACCTTGATGCAGCCAAACACGTACAGGAAATGAAACGGCACATAGATGCCTCCCCCTCCACGCTTAAAGACTTCACACCTACAAATGTGTTAAAGAAGCAGAGACTCACAGCTTAAAGACTGAAACCCCAGAGGAGAAGAGAGCAGGAAATGTTCAGAGAAAACGCTGATTCTTCGAAGTAGAGGGCAGGTAGTTGTGTGTTGCAGTAGAAACTCAGCACCAGTGGAAAAACAAAGACAAAAGAACGGAGAGCTGACGCACGAGTCACTAAAAATATATGTGAGCCAAGAATAGAGGGACATTCAGTCACATGCTCACTTAGTGAAACTGCAAAAAGTGGGTGCTGTTTTAAATCAACTTTTTGCTGCATTTCTTTCTATTTTTAGGGATTTTCTCTGCATTTTTTCCATGTGACTTTATTTACATGTTTTGATCAGATAAACAAAATGCTTAGTTATAAAACAAATCTGTCTTTAGGTCTCGTGAAAATTTAAAAGTGCTTAATTTTAGCTAATGGGTGACTTTATCCAACAGCCTGACGTTTAGAGAGAAAAGGGTAAAGGCTAAAAATGTAGGGCTGGGTTTCAAATCTGGAAACTCAAAATAAGAACTTGAGCAGTTTTTAAATAAAGTACTGTTATTGATAGTGCGTTTTTTGTGTTATAATCACAGATATATGCATTTCACTCACTCAACCAGAAAAGGCTGGCTTGTCAGCTCCGGGTCGGGAGAGAGGTCCTACCACAGGTGGAGGAGTTTAAGTATCTCGGGGTCTTGTTCATGAGTGAGGGAAGGAGGGAGCGGGAGATCGACAGGCGGATTGGGGCAGCGTCTGCAGTGAGGCGGACGCTGAACCAATCGGTTGTGGTGAAGAAGGAGCTGAGCCAGAAAGCAAGGCTGTCGATTCACCGGTCGATCTAGGTCCCAACCCTCACCTGGTCATGAGCTTTGGGTAAAGGCCGAAAGAACGAGATTGCGATACAAGCGACCGAAATGAGTTTCCTTCTCAGGGTGGCCGGGCTCAGCCTTAGAGAGAGGGTGAGGAGCTCGGACATTAGAGGAACTCGGAGTAGAGCCTCTGCTCCTCCATATCAAAAGGAGCCAGTTGAGGTGGTTTGGGCATCTGGTCAGGATGCCTCCTGGACGCCTTCCTCAGGAGGTGCGGAGTGGGCGAGTAGCCAAAACAGAAAGTGCTGATTAAAACGAGCTGCTCCGATCCCGGTTAAGACCAGCACGAAGTCACCAACCATAGGTCCACCAGGGAAATGTATGCCCAGAAGCCAGTCCAGCCCAGTCCACATTCACACCCAGGGCATGGTGCCGTCAGCGCGAGCGGCTCAGTGCGGATCTCTGTCCAGGGGGAGGGGGCGCGCCTACAAGGACGGACCGTAGCGTGCGTCACGGAGCGAGAGGCCCACCGATCGATCCAGACACGCCTCTTTCCCCGGGACACAGGTCTGCACACAGCAGAACCTCAGTCTGCTGAGCTGGACATGCAGCGCTATTTCTGCAGCCTTGCTGCATCTGTTTGGTTCTATTTTAAGGTTGGTTAAAGTTACCCGATACCAGGAACCGATACCAATGGCTTCACTGTCTGTTAGTGATGGGACCAATTAACACTGATCAGTGGTCTGTTTGCCACTGACAGCCACACCCATTGGCACAGCTGCACCTTAGACAATGAAGGCAGCTTGACTTCTTTTGTTATCTTGAAAGTTTCAACTCATCCTATTGAAAAACAGCCGTTCACACCTCCAACCGATTCATCACCCAAGCCCTTTCCCAACAATAACTCCTCTCCACACCCCTCCCTTTCACCCTCAGACCCCCTGCCTGCATTAACAGGCTTTTGTTTGTTTCGCCATGAAATTAAAAAGTGAATACAAAGCAGGCATGCATAGTGCTTACAGTCACCCCCAATAAAATGAACGGTTCTCTACAAAGACTCGGTTCTCCTTATTCACAATGAAGAGCCGTTCAAAAGATTTGGTTCGTTCATGAACGTCACATCACTACTGCCTGTGACTTGTGATTTCTGTTGTAGTTTCCTATATTGAACACTAGGGGGAGCTATTGGGCTAAAGAGGAACAGTGTGGGTTGAGAGCTGGAGATGGTGCCAAATAGTTCATTTTATTTGGTTAAAATGTGGAAAACTGCAATAATTTCACTGTGAAATCACAGAAAATGGTTATTTTTCACTTTATATTTTAGTTTTGTGATCATTTTTATTAATATATTCTATTTTTTTTCTAACTCAGTTATTTATTGTAAAAAGCAGAGAAGAAAAAATAAAACCTGTATTCCAATTTGTTGCATATTTTTGTGTCGTAGAAGTATCAGTACTCGGTATCGGTGAGTACTCAGATTTAAGTATCGGTATCGGGTCGGTTTTGAAAAAAGTGGTATCGGAACATCCCTAGAATCTAGCCAAGCATATTTAGCTTACCCCATTGGCAGATTTATTTTGCTCAAATCTAAAAAATGTGACCATATTTAAGAAGATTTGGCCTATTTCAAGTAGGGCTGTAAGAATATATTTTCTTTTTAGACAAAAAATAAGACAAAATGTCTAAAAACAAGGCTGTTTTACTTTCTTAGAAATCAGTTTTTGAAGCACAGGTCATCTAACAACACACAACCATCAGATAAACATAAAAACACACCAACTATGGGTCAAAAATAATCAGATGATCATCAACAAACCAGCAGCTGAAGGGCATTAAAACGTGCTGACAGGGATTTCCCATCACCTTGTTTTTGCTTTTGTACAAGTTGTGCTGATCATGTTAGAGGGGAACAGAGCAGGTGGAGTTTTGCAAGCGAGTTTTGCAAAAGTTCCGCTTATTTGACGGCCTACGTGACGAGGTGCAGAATTCTACAGAAGGATCAAACAAGATGGCCGCTTTGTGTTTGCACGTATCACACCTGCAGGAAATAAGATAATCAGACCAGCGGAGCTTAAAACACCCTGCAGGACAGAAACGGGACTCGCTTGTTCTGCTGTATCTTAATGCAACCAGCTGGACAGATATTTTTCTCTCTCCTGGACTTGGTGGCAATATCGGTTTTCTTTTTTCTTTTTAAAATAAAAATGGATGTAAATAAAATCAAAACATGTCAGGTGTTAATTTAAAGTTTGCTGGTGTTTACAAATGTCTGGCTGATCCAGAATCAGTATTTTTACTTTTGCTAATCAAAGAGGCACAACAAAGATAAGCATGCGTTTTATGGCTGGTTAACTCTCAGCTCACGTAACCGCAGAGTGAAATAAACAGAGAAAAACACATCTTACTCTACTTCACATGCCTTCTCTTAGTATCTGTTTTGACTGGTTGTACTGGCCGGCTCTAATTAAATAGATCCCGTGTGTTGTGTAAAATAAACGTGTTGCTTTATTTCAGCTCGGCGCTGATTTCTTCTTATTTCTGTTGGTATATTTTTACACCCCCAGCAGGATATGAGGCTGCTTTTGATTGACTGAATAGTAATAAATCTGTAATAAAACTATTATGTATTTAGAAACTTATTAAACAAATCTGTCAAGCCTAATTTCCTGGCAAAGCTTTTCATAACAGCTATAGAGTTGCATGATGGCACATTTTAGCACTTTATCTAATTTTGTTTTTCTTTTTTACAAGCAACAAACTGAAATTTATCACAGTGATATAAGCATTATATGTGAAAGTAAACAGTAAATTAAAATCAAGTTATTGATTAACGTTGTTAAAGGCACACTATGTAACTTTTTCATATTTTTTTAATCTTTTCCTTTACAGGGTTCATGAAAAGTCACTCAGCCCCAAAGTCACGTACAGTGGCGGCCCGTCCATAGGGGGCACTAGGGCGCCGCCCCACCAGTCCCAAGAGGAAGAAGAAGAGAAATAGGGATCACAAAATATAAAAACCTAACATGAAAATAAAACTAAACAAGCCATCCATTATATATACAATAAGTGCTGTGTATAATCTGCATTTAGCTGTAGTTGTGAAAGGTTTTCTCACTAGTTTTTACCAGACAGATAGGTCGTGTTTCTCTGGGATCTACTGTGCATGTCTGGACCGGATGCCGTCCCAACATACCGCTTTGTTTTCTGCTCCTGGCGCATGGAAATCATCCTTAATGCAAAAGATAGGAGACCCATCAGGACGCAGGTCATAGCGTCCCTGACATGCGCACAACGGCACAGTCAAAACCAGAGAATTAATGCTTATTATTTAAGTATTTACTTTAGTTTTTATCATGAATTATGGCACTGTAACACACTGATAAGTCATAAGTGATTACAAATAAAGTAAAAAAAGAAAAAGAAAAACGTATTGAATGACTCAGACCGGATGTTGACCCGGAAGCTCTCGTTTGATTCACTTTCAGTAGCAGGCAGCAGACGTGAGTTAAACATGGAGAGAACTAAAACTGTTTCATCACTCAGAAGTGAACCGTTGTCCAGAAGAACAGAGCAGGAAAAGCGCCGTCAGAAAGAGGTTGGACCCGACCAACCGGACGTCGTTTAGAAGCAACCAGAAAGACAGAGGCAGGAGCTACACACTAGCTAACTGGCTATGCTAACAAAATGGATATTTATTCAAAGAATCCTTCTTGGCAGCTTGTGACAAAAAGCTGTTTTATTCCATGGGTCCTGATTTCATCAACTCCATGGTGAGTGACTTCGTTTGTTTTTTCTTTCGTTTTATTACCAATGTGTCTCGCAGATTTTTGCTATTGAAAACGCAAACGACAAATGGCAGAGACCTACTGTTTTGTGGATTTATACCTTAAATAGCGACATGCCTTTGTAGCCGAATGTTAGAGGGACACTCATACTGTTGAATGAATGTTGGTTCATGTAGTTTAGCCCGTTTTGAGGCGTTTTATGACACTTTTAATAAAAAACGCACAGCGCTCTATGGGAGTTTTGTATGAGTGGTCTAAAATCGTATTTTACCTTATTTTGATGGACGTATCAGTGGATGTGACTTTATTTTGTTGTTAATTCACTTCATTAGTGGAGCTGATTGTCATGACTTGCTTGGTTAGTGGTTGTTGTCTGAATTGTAACATTAATGATCTGACTGTTAGCTAGAGATGGATTGATGTGTTTGTGGTGTCAGTAGAAAGCTGATTGTGAATATTAAGTTGTGTTTCTGACCTTGTGGAGGTCAGGTTAGGTTTTCCTTGAAACTCCTACTTCTGTTGTGACCACATTGTTTTTATTTGTATCAGATTATATTGATATTATTCTAAGGTCTCCTCATGAAGACTTTATGATTTCTTTACTGTTTGATGTGTAGAATTAGACCTAACAGCGCCACATTGTTAGAGAACTGGTGGGAGGGATTTTTACCAGTAAATTATTCAGTCAGATGAAAATATTTTGCTTCATTCCTGCTCTAGTGGTGATGAGATGTGATTATTTGTGCATCTGAAAACTGATTTGTAAAAATACGCCCCACCCAAAAAAAATTTCACCAGCCGCCACTGTCACGTATCTCAGAGGGTTAGGCTAACCCAATGTGGCTAGCTGTTATACTAGCTCCGGAGTGTTTTTATCTCATGATTCCTGATTTTTCCCATCTCTCCCTGCTTGAACAGCTGATTTCTTTGACTGAGTGATGAACCGCTCCAGTAGAAAGCAGTGAAGGCTGAGGAGACATTTCTACTGGTAGAGTTAGTGCTTTCTGAGCAGAAACAATGATAACATTTTTACGACAGTGACTTAAAACAGACAATAGGGGGTGCTAAAAACAAGCGAAACCGCATCGTATGCCTTTAATTTAATCCAGAAGTACAAGTATTATTTGTTATAACTGGTCAGTGTGTTGTAAACCAGTTTTAAAGCATTTAATCTGATTTGAAATGCCTAAAATACAAGGCGGATTTTAAATGTAGTGTCACAAAAATAATAACGAATAGTGAAAAGAGAAGCTAATTTATAGGGCTGTTAATAACTGACCAGGCAAGAAAATGTTTTTTTCCTGTGAGCCAGTGAAAAATGGTTGAATTTACGCTCAGTTCCTGTAATTGTTAAGGTCATTCAATAACGATGGAAATGCTGGAAATTATCAGCTGAAATCTGTAAAGCTTATTTTAAGAATCCTCCATTTATTTCCTCTTTCATAAAAAAAAAAAACAAAACACCCAAGCATGAGCTGGTTTTCAGTTTTCAAATCATTTCCCTCCACAAACACAAGTCCTCACTCGCGTTCTGAAAGCCCGAGATGAGCGTTCGTAATTAATTCTGGCATTTAAAACAAATTGATTTGACAGAAACAAACTGATACTGAAAAACTAAACTGGGCGCAGACCTTGTGAATGTATTCCTGATTTTTTTGTGCAGCATGAAGGAGAACAGAGAGTCCTTGTAAATGCCACAGTGGTGTCATGTGACCTGACGCTAAGCAGGGCTTTGGGGGAGTTAAGTGTGACATTTGGAAAACTATTTGGCAGGGTTCACTTTTATAAAATTGCTCACTATCATGTATTTTTAAATGGGCTTTGATAAGGACAGTGTTTTCTGAGAGGATGTGTGTGGGAACTGACATTTTGCTGACCTAAAAAGCACTGTTTGTCCCATCTGTCATCGCACAATGAGCTGAGTAAGCGCTTCAAAGCTGGAGACTGTAATAAATTAGGTTTTATTTATCTGTAAATTCAGCCACTGCAAGGTTTTTAAAAAAGCATCTAGAGAAGCTCAGAAGTCTGAATCTTTTACAAGCTCAGTATTATTTATACATTAGATGAAATGATCTATTTAAAACTATCTGTTGTGTGTTCCATCTGGATACTTTCATTTAGCTTATAAATACATTTGTTTAAAACTGCTCTCGTTGATATTTTTATTAAATTCCTCTTAAATCAAATGGTGAATTATTATGTTTCTGCTTTATTCTGCTTTGTGTTGATGTTTAATTCCTCAACAACCAATGAGAGCTCAGAATGACATGAAAATACAATCAAACAAAAAAAAAGAATCCGTCATGAGGCATGCTTTATTTTTTATTTTAGGAGATGAATTTAGAAAGGCAGGGCTGAGACGGTTTGGACGTGTTCAGAGGAGGAGGAGGAGTACTGGATATTTTGGATGAAGGGTGTTGGGTATGGAGCTGCCAGGGAGGAGGAAGTTCATGGATGTAGTGAAGAAGAGGTTTGCTGTGACAGAGGAGGATGGGATAGGCTGAGATGGAGGCTGGTTATTTAAAGTGAAGATCCCGGAGTGAACAGCTGACAAAAAGAAGGAAAGAAGTTTTGGGGCAAAAGTTTGGGAAAGTTTCTCGAGTGGCAGTAGCTCAGTAGGGGGAGCGTTTGTCTTGCAGCTGGAGGGTTGTCAGTTTGAACCTCGCTCTGTTGTGTCCTTGAGCAAAACGCTTCACCCACATTGTTGTTGGTGATCAGGACCGTGACAGCACCTGTGACGCTCGAAGCCGGGAGTCACTAATGAACTAGACTCAGTCGCTGGCTGAAACAGAACCACTCTTTATTTAAAACAATGTCAGAGAGCAGAACAGCATGACTGCCCGATCCGTAACCGGAAGCACGGTCAGTTCTGCGCATGCACTTCCTCTTTTCGCCAACTTAGCGACATTCAAGTCTTTTGAATGAGACAGTTAGCTCCCAGTTAGCCCTTAGCTTTTACCAACAGATTAGCCTCTTTCTCGACTGCTCGGACCATTTAAACAATGGATACCTACGTGTATAAACATTTTAATACATTATGTATGAATGTAGATTTATTATATACTTGTTAACACCTTAAAAGATACTCTGAACTGTAACTATCGTAAAATACTTCAGTGGGAGTACACGCGTTCTGCACATGCGCAGAACCGATCGGGTAGACCTGATCTGCATCGTCCGACTTTGCGCAGTAAGGATCGGGCCGTCCTGATCCGTAACTCCCTTTTTATTCTTTATTTTCTTCGACGTTGTATGAAACGTTGTCATTATTGTAAACTTTTTAATAAATACTTATTACTGTTAACCCGTAATTACCGTAAAAAGCTTCAGCGGATGTAGACTCATTTCGCACATGCGCAGAACCGATCGGGTTTCCGTCACAGATCGGGAAGTGACCTGAACCAGTTCTATTGGGGAAGCTAATTAGCGATGCACATTTAGGTGTTGCAACAAAAAGAGTCCCCAAACATAGTTCCGCATGCAGCTCCAGTCTGCAAAGATGCATTTGTGCAGAAGGATCAGATCCACTAATGATGCCTGGGGTGCGCATGCGTAGTGGCGGTCCAGTTATGTGCACCCCTGTTTATAGGTCAGGTAATTACTTTGAGTAAAACTTTTTCCTGAACGTAATTAGACTTTTTAGTAAGGGTTCTACACAAAGTTCTATAAATGAGGTAACCTGTTCATGGAAATCCAAGATGTCAGTGAAGATGTTTTTTTTCTCACCCACCACCCACTAGCGAATTGTTCTAAATGCAGAAAATTTTGCAAATTTTTAAGGAATCCAGACAAGCAAATTTTGCTTACCCCATTGGCAGAATTTTTTGCTCAAATCTTGAAAATCTGACCATATTTAAGAAGATTTGGCCTATTTCAAGTAGGGCTGTAAGAATATACTTTCTTTTTAGACAAAAAATAAGTCAAAATGTCTAAAAACAAGACTATTTTACTTTCTTAGAAATCACTTTTTGCAGTGTACACACACCCCAATCCCCGGATGGATACCTTTCACATTTGAACCAATTCCTGGTACCTACGAATGGTTAATGTTACAAATTTTCAATACTTTTGAGTGTTTGATAATTAAATAAATCGCTTTTTATATGTTACCGGGGATTACTCTGAGTGTCGCGTGTCCTACGGTCTTGAACGCCCCTCGCACAGTCTGGCGTTTCCTTGTGATGTGTGTATCTTGTAAAGATGGCGGGTGTGTATGGGGGAGTGCTGATCGAATGCTGGAAGTGAGCAGGAGGTTACTACACTGGATTAAGCTGACGGTTCTCTTAACTAACTGATTAGTGTTTTTAAATTAAAACCCAGCTCCGTTAGCCTTTAGCTCATCGGCAGCAGAAAGTAGCGCTGCATCTTTAGTAAAAACAACAGAAACAAAGAAAACGACTCACCATGGAGTTGATTAAATAAGGACACACATGGAATCAATCAGCAGAGTTGTTACAAGCTGTCAAGAAGGATTCTTTGAATAAATAATATCTATTTGACGAGGTAAACAGTCCAGCAGCTCCTCAACTTTGCCCCGGAACTAATAGTGAAAGTTATCGTCGCCTTCAAAATAAAGGTCTGCTCGAAGGAGTTCACATGATTGACAGAAAAAAGACTCAGAGTTAATCCAAATATTGTCCCACAGCTCCACACAATAATGGTATACATGTTTATTTACACATTTTTACTGAGTGGGAAAAAAACCACTGTAAATGTGTCATTATTACATTTTTCCACCATTACAGTTTTCATCTTGCGCACCCCCTAGTGGCAGCTCACGCACCCCTGGGGGTGCGCGCACAACAGTTTGGGAATCCCTGAATAACCTTTGTCTAAAATTTAATTGAAACATTGTTTAAATGACAGAAATAACATCTAAACATATTTCTAAAAATGTTTAGACAGTGGATATAGTCTAAGAGGAACTGGAATATTCAAAACAAAGAAAATTAGAACTAATAAAAAAAAAAAGTAGATGTGTCTCAGTGAGAGGTGTGAGGTTATGGAATAGTCTTGCTGATGGTTTAAAAAACTCCAGCTCGCTAAAAACATTCAAAAAGAGGTTTCAATTGATTTCCTTCGGAAATTACCGTGCACAGGAACATTTATCATGATAATTTGATATTTCTATCATTTCTTTTTCTGTTTTGTTAAAGATGAAAAATGTCTCAGCTGTATTGTCACAAACTGTAGCTTTCAAGTGGTAAACAGGTTGTGATTGTGATGGTAGGCTTTAATAAGTTATACTTCAACCTATACCCTTTCAGTTAATAACATTATGTAAATGTATTATTTATGAGGAAGTGGGAATTGTCTGTGATAAACTTGGTTTATCTTTTTAAGTTGTTGTTGTCAGTTCTTTTTTTTTCTTCCCACTCTGTTTTTTGTTTTATGTGATGTTATGACTGAATAAAATAATCAATCAATCAATGATCTAATATACTAATAACACACTTTGTTTTAGTTTTCATATTAGTAACATTTTTTAAAATAAGTGTGTTTAGGAAAGTTTTTTTTTTTAAATATTAAACTTGACTTTTGGTTAATTTTACAATTCCTAAAGTGTAGCCAGCAGTAAATGTATTGTTTTTTTTGCTGAGTCAGCATTCAAACTAGTCCTATTTTATCTGTTTCTCTGTATTTACCATTCTGTATGTTTTTTATATCTACTTCACATCAATTGTAGCTATCTGGAGATATGGTTAGAAAAGAGAAAGATCCTTCACCAGGCTAATGTGTTGCTGTTTTTATTTATTTATGTTCATTCTGGCTTCTTCTGTATGTTTTAGGCTACTACTAACTATTTCTGCATTTTTTAAAGCTATTTCAGCAAACTACGAATCAAAAAGTGCAGTTAGTTCACAACTTTATGGCTTTGATTGTTGGTATATTTTTTTTTTAGTTTTTCAGCTTTAGGGACATTTTTTAGCCGATTCAAATTAATGTAAAATTCATCAAAATCCTTCACATTTTCAGCTAAACTTTGTTCAACTGGTCTTCTGCCTGTAAATCCTTGATTTAAATGAAGATTTTAAGAAAGTGTTATGATTTATATAAATCGGTCATTTTATTCAAGGTGAACCTGAGGAATCTAGGTGTTGTTTTTGGCCAGTCAAGGACACCAGCAGATAAATAACAAAAACCCAAAATAAATCTGAAAACAGACTCTTAAAATTGAATGGGCAGGTGAGATAATTAGCAAACTGGGACCAGGTGTGAGGGAGGAGCAGAAAAGCTCAACAAACACCAAACAAACCAGGAAACAGCAAAAGATCATTGAAGTCCAGATTCATGAACTAAAAATGAATCCAAACACAGCACGCCATCATTTAGAGCCCTTTAGGAAACGTTCCCTTAATTCTACCAATTATTTTCCTTTTTAAACACTTTTAAAAACTCTTCATTTAAAAGCAGAGCATCGTTTGTTTTAAAGCTGTGAGGAAATCAGCAGCTAAACGTTCCCAAACACATGGCGTATGTTCCCCGTGGCGATCGTTAAACTTTTATCTCACCTTTCAGTAGAACCACAGCTGCCTTCCAGCCCTGCTTTGTGTTAAACTGTATTACAGCGTAATCATCTCTGCTCGATCCATTGAACAACTTTACAGTCTGATTAGTGAAGTTGTGACTTTCAAGTCTGGTCGACCTCCAAGAATGAGTGTGATGTCTCCGTCTTGCGGCTCTGGTCCAATTGGAAGCTCCTTTTTTATCTCGCCAAACACCCGCTGTTTGATAAAACCAATGATTCTACTCTTTTTTTGTTCCTATAATTAGATGCATCTTCAGTGCTGAGCGTTTTGATGTCTCCAGACGTTTTTATCTTTCATCTTTATGATCCAAGTCTTTGGTCTGAGGATCGGCAGCTTTTAGACTTCCAGGCCATCGAGTTGAGTATTTTTATCTCACTGTGAGGTTGCACTTTGAAAACTAAACCCAGTTGGCAATTTGAATTCCAGACCTTGAATTATTGCTGAGCAACTTAAACAGAAATTGTGGGGGCATAATTATGGTGGCCCAGAAGGTTCAACAAATACAAATGCTACAACACAACAACATAAAGCCACAACACAAATATAAAAGCCACAACACAAATACAAAAACCACAACACAAATACAAAAACCACAACACAAATATAAAAGCCACAACACAAATATAAAAACCACAACACAAACACAAAAACCACAACACAAATATAAAAACCACAACACAAATATAAAAATCACAACACAAATATAAAAACCACAACACAAATATAAAAACCACAACACAAATACAAAAACCACAACACAAATACAAAAGCCACAACACAAATACAAAAACCACAACACAAATACAAAAACCACAACACAAATACAAAAACCACAACACAAATATAAAAACCACAACACAAATACAAAAACCACAACACAAATACAAAAACCACAACACAAATACAAAAGCCACAACACAAATACAAAAACCACAACACAAATACAAAAACCACAACAC
>SSNR01000039.1:2858599-2890764 GCA_006937965.1 Callopanchax toddi | reverse complement strand
AAAAAAAACAAAAAAACAAAAAGAACAAAAAACAAAAAAGAACAAAAAGAACACAAAACACAAAGAACAAAAAACAAAACAAAGAACAAAAAAAAACAAAACAAAAAGAACAAAAAACAAAACAAAAAAGAACAAAAAGAACAAAAAAACACAAAAAAGAACAAAAAACCTAAACAAAAAAGAACACAAAAACAAAAAGAACAAAAAACAAAACAAAAAGAACAAAAGACAAAACAAAAAAACAAAACAAAAAGAACAAAAAAACAAAACAAAAAGAACACAAAAACAAAAAGAACAAAAAACACAAAAAAGAACAAAAAAACCCCACAAAGAACAAACAAAAAACACAAAGAACAAACAAAAACAAAACCAAACCTAACCAGATGAGGTCAGCCTCAACAGGGCATCAGCCAGTGTCCTACTTGTTCCGTCCCAAGCCCGGGTAAATGCAGAGGGTAGGGATCAGATATGAACATAAATCTATGGATAGAGGAACTGATATGATGATGGTGTCGTTTTTGATGCATTTAAGGGATTGGGGGGTGTGATGACCAAAACATTCTTAGCATGTCCAGACTGGCCCCCCCTGATATTCTACCTGCCCCCCTTAGTGGGGCTGGCTAGATCCGGCCCTGGTTTAAAGACTCACCTCGAGTGAAATGACCTCAGAGTGATTTTGTGCATTACGCTACATCAAAAGGACTCTGTACACCCAGGAGTCATTATCACTTCAAAGGCCCTTGTAAGTGACTTTGTAAAAATTAACCAGGACTACCTGTGCTTCATGTGTCACCTTCTCAAGACAGAGCTGACCTGCTGCTCCGGTTTTAGCAAAATGCAAAGGCGGCCAATGACCTCTGACATCCCTGAGAGTCATTCAGCAGCAGAATACAGAATGATCCTGGACTCTAATTGGTCTCTTCTGACTAATAGCAAGCTGTATTTCATGTTTTAAACCTACCATATATCCCTATCCAAACAGCGAGGCTCTGTTTGTCCACCATATAGCTGCTGCTGTGCAGGGAGGGACGGCTCTGATAACAGGTCGCCTCTTTTCCCTCCATCACACCATTACGAGACGTTCAAGAAAAGGCACGGGTAACTAAATGTGATTTAACAGCCTACAATCAAACGGGCTTGCAGAGACCGTCTGTGACAGTCGTAGTGCAGCAAGGCCAGCTGTTACCAGGGAAACCATGTTTGGCGAACGTGGGAGATAAACTGGGGCAGTATCTCTTTAATAATGATTCTATTATCTGCGCTGAATGTTTAGATTATCATGTAAATAAGGGGCCGTGCCAGACAATGGCAGATTGGAGCTGAAGGCTGGCGAATGGAGGAGATCAAACAAAACAACTGAGCAATCACCACATGGTGGTGGCGTGCCAAGACGCTCGCTCGCTCCCTCGCTGTGGAGGTAAGCTACAATTACCTCTGTCATTTCTTTTGAGCACGTTGGGAATGGGAAACCTGTGGACGTGGAATTTATCAACTGACAAATCTCCACCAGAGACCAGGAGGGGAAGTTTTCAGCTTGCTTCAGTTGGTGTTACTTCTTTAGTTTCAAAACTCTCTCTCCTGAACCGCAGTTAAAAAAACACTTCCTCTTCCTTTATGAGTGTATAAGAGCCCAACTTATCATGTCACAAACTTAATCTGGTCGTTTGACGCAGCTCCGTGCATGAAAAGGTAAGAAAATTTACAAGATCCACACTAAACCTAAAATCCTTTGATTTTCCAATTCTCAGATTTACGGAAGCCCTGAACGGGAAGCGAACCCTTTTAAAAGGGTGGCCCATTTCCTAAGTCTGGGCAATTTTATTGTTCATCTTGACTTTCTGACTTCTATGGACCTCGAATAGCAAGCCATAAAAGTACTTTCTTTAAAATTTGACCCATTCTAAGTTTGGTCAAAAATATTTTTCTACTTGACTTTCTGACCTGTACAAACAGAAAAAACATTTTTGAAACATTTTCACAACTGTTCAAATATACTGAAACAGTTGTAAAAATGAGACAAAACAGTGTTGCCAGATAGGAAATGTTAAAGTATCGTACCAGGATCTTAAAATTATTGCATTTTAAGAAAAATGATCGTACACTACTGAGTTACAGCCTTAACCCAGGTTTTAATATCAGTATATCAAACACTGTGCAAAATTATAATCTTTAAAGTAGTTTTAGCTTAAAATAATCTAACACAATGATTTAAACAAGCGTCTCTTACACAAATTCCACACCACAAAGGGCTCAAATTATCGTATTTATGGAATTATTCATCGTACAGAGTGCTAAATTATCCTACAAATATGATAATTATCGTACATCTCGCAACACTGAGACAAAACTTTTTTTTCTTTCCACTTAAACAGCCCTGAGAGGCAAATGGAAAACATTATTTTACTTAGGCTCATTTTCTATTTTTCTTGTAATGCTTTACCATTTTAGCTTTAGCATTAGCATCTACAAAAAATGTTTGTTGTCTTGCCTTTCAGGGCTGCAAATGTATGCAAAAAAATTAAAAAAAATAAGGCATTAGCACTAGCATCTTGCAAAATATTAATTTTTTGCCTTTCAGAGCTCCAAATGTGAAAGAAAAAAAACATTAGCTTTAGCATTACCCAAGATATTTTTTGTTTGTTTTGCCTTTCAGGGCTCCAAGACTACGGACAAAAAATAAAATTAGCATTAGCATTAGCAAAATTAGCATTAGCATTAGCATCTCTAAAAAAAATTCTGTTTGCCTTTCAGGGCTCCAAGAGTAGAGAGGGGGAAAATATCGCCCTCTGGTGGCGTTACAAAAGCATTACCGGTGAGAATGACTGTGTGAATGAATAATGCAACTCTGTAAAGCGTCTTTGAGTGACCTAGAAAAGTGCTATATAAAACTGATGCATTATCATTATTATTATTACAAGAAAGCCAAAGTAAAAAAATGTATTCCATTTGCCTCTCAGGGCTGCTTATGTGGAGAGTAAAAAAATGTTTGTTTTTTTTGTTTCATTTTTACAACCGTTTCAGTATATTTGAACAGTTGTGAAAATGTTTCAAAATAAGTTTTTTTTTCTGTTTGTACAGGTCAGAAAGTCAAGTGGACAAATATTTTTGACCAAACTTAGAACATGGGTCAAATTTGAAATAAAGTACTTTTTTGGCTTGCTGTTCGAGGTCCATAGAAGTCAGGAAGTCAAGATGAACAATAAAATTTCCCAGACGTAGAAAATGGGCCACCCTTAAAAAGGGTTCGCTTGCCCTTCAGGGCTTCCGTACAGATTTGATCATAGTTTGTATTTTTTTCTAAATAAGATGCAGAATAGACAATAAAAGAATAGAGAAGATGAAGTGTCTTTACTGTGGTGTAGTTAACTTATAAGTTTATGAGGGTCGTCACTTTCACTGTGTTCCCACTATTTGTGTATGCAGTAATGAAACGGTCTGGAAGCTAATGATAAAAGCTCTGTATTTACAGCCAGGAGCATGCAATAACACTGTATTAGGTCAAACCTATGAGCTCGTTAAGAGAGAGTACACCACCTTAATCATTTCTGAGGTGCCGATAAGGAAATGCATTTAAAAGTAGTAGTAAAATATCTTTTTAAACCCATAAACAGTTAATAAATTAATCCAAGCGCCAGCTGAAATCTAAGTTTGAAGTATTCGCCGTGCAGTGTGGTGATGTCTTTCTGTTCTCTTATCAGCAGAGCTCAGAGCCCTTGAAGAAACGATGAGAGCTGGTGGGGACAGGAAACCCACGTTGTCTTGCCGGGTTTGTTCCAGACCACTGACCCCGTAAGAAGCCTTTGTGTTTTGTGTTCTTCGACCTGAGCAGACCTCCCCTCGCTGACATCTATTCAAACCCAGAGTCGGAGTCGAGGACACGATGTGACACGCCTCAATCCCTGACAGATCACAGCGATTAACACGAACGAGAGACGCCATGCAGGAGTGCCACACCGCCTTGTGCCTCTCCATCTACGTCATCACCTTCGTGTTGGGTTTCCCCACAAACGTCCTGGCCTTCTACACGTTTTTGAAGAAAGTGAGGCACAGACCCACGCCGATAGACATCCTTCTGCTCAACCTGACCATCTCCGACCTGCTCTTCCTCCTGTTTTTGCCCTTTAAGATGCAGGAGGCCATGAACAACATGAAGTGGGACCTGCCGTACGCGCTCTGCCCGCTGTCTGGCTTCGTCTTCTACATGACCATCTACAACAGCACCTTCTTCCTCACCGCTGTCAGCGTAGAGCGCTACCTGGGCGTAGCTTTCCCCATCAAGCACACCCTGAAGCGCCGGCCAGTGTACGCCGTCGCCGCCAGCATCTTCTTCTGGATTTTCACCTTCCTTCACCTAAGCATCGTCTTCATAGTGCCGTTTATTGGACAAGAAAACCTCCATAATTCCAACGACACTAGTGAAATGAACATTGATGTTTGTTATGAGAACTTCACCGAAGCCCAGCTGGATGTTCTCCTTCCTGTGCGTCTGGAGCTCTGTTTGGTGCTTTTCTGCATCCCTTTCCTCATTTCCAGCTTCTGCTACATCAACTTCATCAGGATCCTCTCAAAGCTGCAACACATTGACCGACGCCGGCGCCTCCGGGCCATCGGCATGGCTCTGGGAACGCTGTTGGTGTTTGCGATATGCTTTGGCCCCTACAACATCTCGCACATCGTGGGTTTCGTCACAAAGAAAAGTCCTGGCTGGAGAGACAAGGCCCTGCTCTGCAGCACCTTCAACGCGTGCCTGGACCCCTTTATTTTCTACTTCTCCTCGTCCGCGGTGAGAGGAACTGTCGGCAGAGTGACGGAAGGGGTTAAGAGTCGCCTCGGCAGGTGCTTGTCCTGTCACATGTTCCAAGCCTTGCGGGGGGGAATTAACAAGCCTCCAAGAGATAAGGAGCACAAACAAGAGGAGATCAATGCTATCTCAGTAGACAGAAAGAAAACTGGGAGCAGCAGCCTCTTCTAATTTCTCCATCTTGGCGAGCAGGAAATGAACACCGTGTTTATGTTTTTACACTTGGCAGCGAACGCCGTTTGTTCGACTCTCTGAACTTCTGATTTTGAAGCAACCTTCTCGAGCGAGCCACATTTGTTTTTATTGCAACGCACTGCGTAAAGCCGCAGACAGGCTACCTTGAACTGTCGCATCAAATAAAAGAGGCATTATTTTAGCATTAAGCGGCAGGATTTTCACAGTAACTCCCATAATGCAGTGTGGCGTTGTGGGGATGTGACAGTGAGGAGGCAACCATACCTAAACCCTGGGTTTACCTATCATCTTCTATGAAGCGATGCTGTAACCATTAACATGATGATCTGTCTGTTAGGGTTAGGGTCCTCATCCTGTGTGAAGACGTGGTTTTTGGTGTTTGGGGGAAAAAACAGAACTTCTCTCTCAACTTGTGCTGCACTTTTTAAATGAAATCTCAAAGAAAATGTCTGTATTTTTGTAAATTTCTATTTACACTGCAAAAACTGATTTCTAAGAAAGTAAAATAGTCTTGTTTTTAGCCATTTTGTTTAATTTTTGTCTAAAAAAAAAATATATTCTTACAGCCCTACTTGAAAAAGGCCAAATCTTCTTAAATATGGTCACATTTTCTAGATTTGAGCAAAAAATAAAATAAAAATCTGCCAATGGGGTAAGCAAATTTGCTTGCTAGATTCCTTAAAAATTGCAACATTTTATCCATTTAGACCAATCCCTAGTTTTAAGGAATCTAGCCAAACAAATTTTGCTTACCCCATTGGCAGATTTTTTTGCTCAAATCTAGAAAATGTGACCATATTTAAGAAGTTTTAGCATATTTCAAGTAGGGCTGTAAGAATATATTTTCTTTATAGACAAAAATAAGTCAAAATGTCTAAAAACAAGTCTATTTTACTTTCTTAGGAATCAGTTTTTGCAGTGTATTTTGTAAATTTCTATTTAGACGAACCTCTACACTGCAAAAACTGATTTCCAAGAAAGTAAAATAGACTTGTTTTTAGACATTTTGACTTATTTTTGTCTAAAAGAAAATATGTTCTTATAGCCCTACTAGAAAAAAGCCAAATCTTCTTAAATATGGTCACATTTTCTAGATTTGAGCAAAAAAATAAAAAATAAAAAAAATCTGCGAATGGGGTAAGCAAAGTTTGCTTGGCTAGATTCCTTAAAACTAGCAACATTTTCTGCATTTAGAACAATTCGCTAGTTTGAAGTGATCTAGACAAGCAAATTTAGCTTACCCCATTGGCAGATTGTTTTGCTCAAATCTAGAAAATGTGACCATATTTAAGAAGTTTTAGCATATTTCAAGTAGGGCTGTAAGAATATATTTTCTTTATAGACAAAAATAAGTCAAAATGTCTAAAAACAAGTCTATTTTACTTTCTTAGGAATCAGTTTTTGCAGTGTATTTTGTAAATTTCTATTTAGACGAACCTCTACACTGCAAAAACTGATTTCCAAGAAAGTAAAATAGACTTGTTTTTAGACATTTTGACTTATTTTTGTCTAAAAGAAAATATGTTCTTATAGCCCTACTAGAAAAAAGCCAAATCTTCTTAAATATGGTCACATTTTCTAGATTTGAGCAAAAAAATAAAAAATAAAAAAAATCTGCGAATGGGGTAAGCAAAGTTTGCTTGGCTAGATTCCTTAAAACTAGCAACATTTTCTGCATTTAGAACAATTCGCTAGTTTGAAGTGATCTAGACAAGCAAATTTAGCTTACCCCATTGGCAGATTGTTTTGCTCAAATCTAGAAAATGTGACCATATTTAAGAAGATTTGGCCTATTTCAAGTAGGGCTGTAAGAATATATTTTCTTTTTAGACAAAAAGTCTAAAAACAAGACTATTTTACTTTCTTAGAAATCAGTTTTTGCAGTGTATTTTGTACATTTCTATTTAGACGAACCTCTGTATCTTTTTACCGTATCTTGTAAAAAGAAATAAACTTTTATTTTCTTACATAAACAGAAATTTAACCCAATTAAAGACTCGTATTTTCTACAGGAGCCAGTCTGATAAGAAAGCTGCATGCTGTGAGTCTAAACGTGGAGAGAGGACGAAAAAGTTCCCATGCAAACACAAGTTCCATCAATTACATAACCATATATTGAAACAATTAATAACCCTGGTAGGATTAGAACTCAAAGGGGTTGTTGGTGTCTGAGGGAGAGGAGATAAAGACACTGATCTGATGACATCAGTGGGAACAAGCAGGCTTCGTCATAAGATGTAAAGGTTGAAATAAAGAGGGGATTAGAGGTGAGTAATCAAACTTTATTGAGCGAAAACCAGCTTGTTTTTGACGTCACTAATCTGGTTATACTATGAATCCATTTGCATGCATCCTGTGTCATTTTCATCATTTCTGGCACTGCTTTTTTTTTTTGTGGTCAGAGCTAAATTTAACATAAACTTCCTCCAACACACGAATGGAGATCTCACTCAACATGCTGCAAGCACAAACGGTTCTTCTACATGAGCGAGCGCTGGCATCTGTAATCCTGTTTTGTAAAGATTAGGCCTGTACGGAGGTTGAGCTAATCACTGCATCTTTTTGACAAGTGGATGAAAAAAATGCATGAAGCCGTTTTTCTTTTTTTTTTTTTTTGGACTCCGATACCAGAGAAAACGAGCAGGCTACCAGCTACTGATGCAACGAACAAACCTTAAAGCAGTTGTCAGCATGCTGCAGTTACAAATAATCAGCTTTGATGTGCGGAAAGAAATGAATCAGGATGCGGAGGGCAGGAAGGGACAAATAAAGAGTGTGCAGCACAAATATCAAATACGGGAGACGAATTTTTGAGTCATTTAAAAATCCTTTTTCCTGTGATTCCTCCAGACTTGAATTTGTTTGTCAAAAAGTTGATTTGAGCTGCAGCCTTTTTAAAAAACAACATTTTCCTCTCCTATTTCGCTTTGTGCTTCCTGAGTTACAGTAATTGGTTCCTGCGTCAGTGTTGATGAGTAACAGTGATAGCAGTGTGTGTGTGTGTGTGTGTTTGTTCATGTGGACACGTGCACATGCACCTGTGTTTGCCAAAGGCAGAGGGAAACATCGCCGTCACACAGCAGGTTTCAGCATTGCACCCGGACATGTTTGACTGCTGTGGAGAACAAGATCCCACAAATTAAACACGCTTCTTTAATAGCTTCCTGTAAGTTTTACTAAAGAGCTTTATGGTCTCAGGCTTCCAGTAAAAACAACAGTCACCGCAGAGAGGAAGTAGATATGCAATCAGCATAAAGGATCTGAAAAGTAAAGCAAAAAAAGCCTATTTTAAAGGTGATATAAGTAATTTGCAAAACTTTTTTTTATGCCTTTAATAACATTATAGTATATAGCTTTAAATATATTGTGGCAATTAAAAAAAGAGAAGTTAATAAGGTGGTTTCCTCACAGTTCTCTAAAAAACCTCAGCCAATCAGACGTTTCAGACAGAAAGCAGCTATTGGACAATCCGTCTGTCTGTCAGCGCCTCACTTCCTCACTGCTTGGATCCTCCATTAATGCTGCTGGAGCATTTTTCAGCAGAACATCCAGGAAGTGAGAGAAGGACAGAAACAGCTGTTAGCGCTTCAGTTTTAGGAAAAAATACCAGAGTCCGAAACATAGCTGCAGGCGGCCGAAACAGGAAGTGCTGATTTAAAACAAGCCACTCAGATCCTGGTCTGGACTGGCCTAAAGTTACCATAGGTCCCACCGGGGAAATGAATGCCCAGTAGGGATGTGAATCCCCACCACTGAGGCCGATTTGATTCGTATCTCGATACGCTCCCAGTGATTTGATACATTGACGATACGGTGAAGCCTCTGCCGATACGATTATATACGGTTCAACCCTGCTGGCGATTTGAAACGATTCAACACATCACAGAGAATTTTCAAGTCCACATCAGTTTTTTAAAAATCATCACAATTACTTATCTCTCTCTTTCTCTGTGAAAGATTTATTTGATACTTTATTGTTTTTGATAAATCAATAAATTCTACTTAAAAAATGCACTTCATTATGGTTCAGACAAGAGGACTGTTTTATTCCTAATAAATATTAAATCATCAGTAAAAATGTTACATTTGTTGTTCGTCTCAACTGTTGCTAAATTTCCCAGAGGATTTTCCCCAAGGGATCAATAAAGTAAATCTCTATACTTTTTTAAACAATTAATATAGCCAATTTAAAAGATTAGGCCTCTTAAAAATAAATAATAAAAATGTGAACCATTAACAAAGCCCTTTCCTCAGGTCCTCCTTTAACTAATAGTACTTTCTGTCTGTAATTTGACTAAACCACTTGTTAAACCTCCTCTAATCAACATTTCCAGCATTAACTCTGTGCAGTGTGTAAATAACTCCAACATAGTGTCTCTAATAGACTAACAGATTCTAGTGGCTAACAGAGCAGAAACCATTCAGATTCTCTGATGTTGCTCATCTCCTCCTCACCTGTTCTACCAGGTGTTCTAACTGCGGCTGCACCACCAGGCTCCCGTAGTTTTCTTGATGGTGCGTTCAACAAAATGAGGACAAAACAGATAAACTATAAACTGATCAACCGGTTGAACGCGGAGTCGTTGATGTTAAATAGCGGGACAGTTCTCGTTATTGTTACAGTTATTGTTTCTGTGGCAATGTGCGGTCCTATGTCCAGAGGAGGCGGGGCCTAGAGATTATACCCAATGGGAGGGGTGAGAGCTCTGAGACGGGTTTGTGTAAAATACCTAGCTTATTTGCAAATTAAACAATGCAGCTTTAAGTTTAATTTTCATCCTAAATTTCATAAAAAATAAATAAAACTGCTTTGTGCTAATATCCGCCACGTTCACTTTCAAAAGTAGATCTCTAATCGCTAAAATTAAGCAATAAAGTTTCGTCTTCGTTTGCTGAATGTGAAACTTTTGCTTCAAAGAAATGTTGAAACAGCTTCAGCACTTTAAAGCGGATCAATGCTGGATGAGAGTTTTTGCAGCAGTGATTCACTTGGCCGACAGCCTCTCTAACAAACAGCAATCATAACACTCAGAGCGATCTGTCATACTAACGTGAAAGAATAAACATGATTTATCAGAAATAATGTTGGCGCTGGGAACATACATAACAATTTTGGGTTTTATGGCGCATAAACGGTTTGATTAAAAGCCCAAAAAATGAATAGATTTCCTGTCGGTGTTTGCTACGAGTGAAGGAAGCAGCCAGAGGACGGCGCGTAGAGGGCGGTCCTTCAGCCGGCGTGTGAACTGTCTTAGGGAGGATAATACCGCTGAGGTAGTGGTTGTCTGTCATCAGGAAACACTTTGACTGGCGTGCAGGAACAGGCTTCACCAACCAACCTGAAGACAGCAGGGCTCCTTCAGCTGGAGGCGCAGGCAGGCTGCCATCAGGAGTTGTTGGCAGGGAGGATGCAATCGGCATCTGGCGGGTGATCGATATCAGCCGCAGCGCTTTGGTAGGTCCAGGTGAGGGTGACCCTACTTGGGTGGAATCGTCTAGTGAGACAAATGAGAGCCCTGTGACTGGTTTGGAGGAATCTGGGGGAATAGGAGCAGACCGCGGGGCTAGAAAAGGACATAAAATGCTCATAATCAAAGTGAAAACAGACAAAGGCTTTAAATTCATCCTCTGAGTCACTGAAAACACTGACTCATCCATTATACTGTAGTCATTTTAAACAGAGTAGAATGCAAAAATCTTAACCGACAACAAGTAAACAGAAAATAATTCGAAATATGTTTGAAAATAACTTTTAAGAGTACAAAATATGGAGCGCTGCATTCAGGAGAAATCAAAAGAAAGCTTTTTATCCGCATGAAGGATTTCCACCTAATAATTTGACCATCCCTCCCTGCCTTGTTTTCTGGTGAGTTTCAATTCCCTGGGCAAGATCAATACGAGGCACTGCGATTCGCGCCGGGGTGATTATTCCTACATCTGTCACGAAGCTGCTCAGGCAAAAAGATGAACTCAAAGGGAATTTCACGACTTGAATTTTTATAGATTGCGCCTGGCCGTTCGCTTTACGGTGATGCATGGACTGCACACTGCGGCTGTGCTGTACCGAGGATACAAATGAGACGTAATTACCTGCATGGCAACATCTCCCAAACAGAGAGAAACCTAATAAACTGTTCATTTCTGAAACCAGCTATTTGTTTCTCGCCCAAGACGAACAGCTCGGTGCCGTTTCTCCTCTCTGGAAAACTTCTGCATGACGCTCACCTTGCAGTGATGCCACCCAGAATCCTCCGGTGTTACCGCGGTGATCACCTGAGAGGGGGTTTGATTCGTCTCTGCCTCGGTGGCGAGGCCGGATGTAGGCATGGGCAAGGGGGGCATTGCCCCCCCCAAATTCCATGACTGCCCCCCCCCCAAACGCGATTGCGTGCAGAAATAACAAATTTCAAAAATATTTCAGTGAAAAATGGTCAGAGTGAGCGCTCTCTTCCATTTGTCCTCATTCAAAGTAGCTACTGATGAATGACACAGAAAGAAAGAGAAACAAAAAACACAAAAAAGAACACAAAACCCCCCAAAAAGAACAAAATAAATAAATAAATAAAAACACATAAGAACAAAAAAGAACAAAAACAAAAAAAAGACCAAAAACGAACAAAAAACACACAAAAACAAAACATAAAAACACAAAAAAGAACAAAAACACAAGAAAGAACAAAAAACACAAAAAACCCCAAAAAGAACAAAACAAACAAAAAACACAAAAAAGAACAAAAAATAAATAAACAAAACATAAAACACAAAGAACAAAAAAACACACAAAGAAGAACAAAAAACACACAAAAAAGAACAAAAACACAAAAACGAACAAAAAAACACACAAAAACAAAACATAAAAACACAAAAAAGAACAAAAACACAAGAAAGAACAAAAAACACAAAAAACCCCAAAAAGAACAAAAACAAACAAAAAACACAAAAAAGAACAACAACAACAAAAAAACCCCAAAACAAAACATAAAAACACAAAGAACAAAAAACACACAAAGAAGAACAAAAAACACACAAAAAAGAACAAAAAACACAAAAACGAACAAAAAACACAAAAACGAACAAAAAACACAAAAACAAACAAACACAAAAAGAACACAAAAACATAACATAAAAACACAAAAAGAACAAAAAAACACAAAAAAGAACAAAAAACACAAAAACAAACAAAAAACAAAAAAGAACGAAAAACACAAAAACGAACAAAAACACAAAAAACAAAAAACGCAAAAACGAACAAACACAAAAAGAACACAAAAAACATAACATAAAAACACAAAAAAGAACATAAAAACACAAAAAGAACAAAAAACACAAGAACGAACAAAAAAACAAAAACGAACAAAAACACACAAAAAAAACAACATAAAAACACAAAGAACAGAAACGAACAAAAAAAAAACACACAAAAAAGAACAAACAAACAAACAAACAGATGAGGTCAGCCTCAACAGGGCATCACCAGTGTCCTACTTGTTCCGTCCCAAGCCCGGGTAAATGCAGAGGGTAGGGATCAAATATGAACATAAATCTATGGATAGAGGAACTGATATGATGATGTCATAGTTTTTGATGCATTTAAGGGATTGGAGGGATGTGATGACCAAAAAATTCTTAGCATGTCCAGACTGGCCCCCCTGATATTCTACCTGCCCCCCTTGGTGGGGCTGGCTAGGTCCGGCCCTGGTCGGTGGCTTTGGGATCAGCTGCTTTCCCGACTTCATTTTGAACCACTGAACCCCGCACTTCAGAGACTCAACTTTGAAATGACAGGACGGGTTGCTGCCTCGCCCCGTATGACAGTGAGGGATGGAGGATACTGTCGAACCCTCAGTCCCTCCGGTGCTGCTGTCAGGCCTAAAGACAAAGCCATTAATACAACGTGTTATACAAGACACTTTAACAACAAAAACTTTAAATATGTACCCAGAAGGCGTTGACAGGGGGTCAGATTGGGATTTGTTGTGTTTGGAGGTTCCCTTTGGACCACACACATCGGAATCAATCTGAAAGGTGACAGTAGGAGTTTTTTTTGTAAATGCACTTGATATTTTTGTATCACAGCAAAGGTGTTATTTTGAGATGACAGAAATAAAGAAACAGGAAAAGGATTAAAGATAAACTCTGGAAAGATGAAGCTGGTTGGTTGTAGGTTGGACTTCCTGATGGGATTTTGCAGTTAGCATTTTCTCCCTGTGCATGCTTTGATTCCTCCGTGTACTCCGGTTTTCCTTCCATCTCCAAAAACATGCATTTTAGATTAATTAATGTTAAATTGGTGTGTGCAAGCATGGAGGTTTGTCTCTATGTGGTCCTGTGATGGACTGGTGACCTGTCCAGAGCAAACCCCGCCCCCCACCCAATGATTCCTGGAGCTCCTGCATAGGATTAAAAATAGAAGATAGATGGATGCAGGGTGGCCTTTTAGCATGGGCTGTTTAGACTAGGGATGCACCAATACCGATACTGGCATCTGCCCGATACCGGTATCTGTATCGGTTAAAGTTACCCGATACCAGGAACCGATACCAGAGGCTTCACTGTCTGTGACTTGTGATTTCTGTTGTAGTTTCCTATATTGACCACTAGGGGTTGCTATTCAGCTAAAGAGGAACAGTGTGGGTTGAGAGCTGGAGATGGTGCCAAATAGTTCATTTTATTTGGTTAAAATGTGGAAAACTGCAATAATTTCACTGTGAAATCACAGAAAATAGTTATTTTTCACCTTATATTTTAGTTTTGTGATCATTTTTTAATATATTTTATTTTTTTATCCAACTCAGTTATTTGTTGTAAAAAGCAGAGAAGAAAAAAATAAAACCTGTATTCCAATTTGTTACATTCTTTTTTTGTGTGTGGTAGAAGTATCGGTACTCGGTATCGGCGAGTACTCAGATTTAAGAATCGGTATCGGATCGGTTTTGTAAAAAGTGGTATCGGTACATCCCTAGTTTACACTGCAAAAACTGATTTCTAAGAAAGTAAAATAGTCTTGTTTTTAGACATTTTGACTTATTTTTGTCTAAAAAGAAAATATATTCTTACAGCCCTACTTGAAATAGGCCAAAACATCTTAAATATGGTCACATTTTCTAGATTTGAGCAAAAAAAATCTGCCAATGGGGTAAGCGAAAATGTGCTTGGCTAGATTCCTTAAAACTAGCGAATTGTTCTAAATGCAGAAAATTTTACTATTTTTTGTTTTTACAAATTTTATTATTTTTGCTTACCCCATTGGCAGATTTTTTTGCTCAAATCTAGAAAATGTGACCATATTTAAGAAGATTTGGCCTTTTTCAAGTAGGGCTGTAGTGTTTGTAGTGTAAGGGTGTTACCTACTGGATGGGGCACTGCTGCAAGCTATAAAACAGGAAATAGAATAAAATATTTAGATTTTATTTAAGGTTTAAATATGAGTCTCATTCCAGTTTGGTAGACACCACACAGGTGCATCATCCAGCTTAATAACACAGACACTTAAAGATCTGCATGTTTGTTTTTGAATCTGGAAAGGTTTCCCCGTCAGTTCGTAGCAGCTGCAAAGAACAATGTGATGCAGCTACACTGTAAAAAATCATATCCTCAAAAAGTTGTTTCAACCTATCTTTATAATTTCACTCAAACTGTCTAGTTAAGTTTTGTTTGTTAAACTTTTTTTTTTTTTTTCAATGGATGGATGTTGAACAAGAAACAGATTTTTTTTTTTATGGCTAAGCTAACAGGATTAGTTGTTCCAACTAACAATTTTAGATTAAAACAATGCATGGTTACAATTTATGATATTTGTACAACTTGACATTTAGAGTTGAAAGAAAGTGGTTAAGTTGAAATGAATCAAAATTTTAAGGCTTTTGTTTCTAAGTTGAACTGGCTTACTTATTTAACAGTGTATGGCAAGCTGTTATGCCACATAATGCACTGTTTTGAGATGTCATCAGGAAGGCTATTTGTGTATCTTTTGAGTCATTTTCCCACTTGGACTCACCTGGATGTGAGTTTACTGATTCAGTGTTTTCACATCACATCCATCATATTTTGCATCAAATCAAATGAATTGAATTAACAATCACTTGTTTTTTATTTAAACATTTTATTTATATTCAGTTTATTTAACTGTATTTTTGTGATCACTTCCCAACACAAAAAAATAAAACCTTCCTGAATGTTACACCCCTCTGCAGTTTCTCTGGCCATTGTGTGATGGTGCAGCAATCTGCATGGTCTGATTGCTAATTGGGCTGCACCTGGGAGAGCAGGCATAAAGCCTGCTGGGAGAGGCCTGAGGAGGAGTAAGTAAGTAAAGTTTATTTATACTGTATAGCACCTTTCACAGAAAAAAAAATCACAAAGTGCTTCACAATGGTGCTCCTGAGGACTCGGGTTGGAGCTGTTAGTAGATTCTGGTCTGTGGACCTGAGGACTCGGGTTGGAGCGTAGGTCTTTATCAGTTCAGTAACATAAAGAGGAGCTTGACCATGTAGGGCCCTGAAAGTTAGAGTCAGGATTTTAAAATGAACTCTACATTTAACAGGTAACCAGTCAGAGACCTCAGAATAGGAGTGATGTCATCTTTCCTGTTTGCTCCAGTGAGGAGCCTCGCTGCAGAGTTCTGGACCAGCTGAAGGCCATAAAGGGCTTTTTGGTTCAAACATGTGAAAAGTGTGTTACAGTCATCTAGACGGGAGGAGATCAAAGCATGAAGAACCATTTCCTGTTCAGGTTTTGACACCAACTTTCTCAGTTTGGAAATATTTCTCAGATGATAAAAACAGTTTCTGACCAGCTGTTTGAGTGACCTTCAAGAGACCTTGATGGGTCAAAAATACCCAGAATCCTCAGGTTTGACTTTACAGCAGAACTTAAATGTCCAATATGTTGACTGATCAGAGGGACCATCCTATCAGGGGCAACAATCAGACATTCCGTCTTTTCAGGGTTTAACTGAAGGAAGTGATTTTCTAACCAGTTAGTAGCTGACAGACACTCCAGTAGTTCAGACAGTTTGTAGAACTCTGAGTCCTTGAAGGAGCAGTACAGCTGAATGTCATCTGCATAAAGGTGGTAGGAGACATTGTGACATCTACTAATGATCTGTCCAAGAGGATGGAGATATAGTAAAAACAGGAGTGGACCCACAACAGAGCCTTGGGGTACCCCACAGAACAGATCTGTAGTATCTGACATGATGTTGTTTATATGGACACTGAAACTTCTGTTTGAGAGGTACGATCTGAACCAGTCTAAAACTGTTCCAGAGATCCCCACCAGGTCACGGAGTCTGTTCAATAAGGTGCTGTGATCAACAGAAAGGTCCAACAGAACTAAGACTGTAAACTCCCCGGAGTCTGCTGCCATCATGATGTCACTGGATACTTTGAGTAAAGCTGTTTCTGTTGAATGTTTTTTACGGAAACCAGATTGGAATTTATCAAAAATGTTGTGTTGTTCCAGAAAAGAGACCAGCTGATCAGCCACAACTCTTTCTAAGAGTTTAGAGATATAGCTCAGTTTGGAAATGGGCCTGTAGTTATTTGGCTGAGAGGAGTCCAGACTGGGTTTTTTAAGGATGGGTTCAATAACAGCGTGTTTAAAGATGGAGGGGACAGAGCCGGTTTGGAGGGATAGATTAATAAAATCAACAATGCATGGGCCAACTAGGTCAAAAGCTTTAAGAAGCAAAGAGGTTGGGAGAATATCAACTGGGCTTGAAGTTGGTTTCATGTTTTTCAGAATGAGACAGATGTCCTGAAAATGACCAGGTGTGAAGAAGGACCAGGTATGGTATGGAGGAGGGTGGATGGGAGAACAGGGAGCAGATGGGGTTGAGAAACCTGACCTGATGTTTCTAATTTTGTTGTCAAAGAATGAAAGGAAGTTGTTACAATCAGACCTTGAGAACACAGGGATTTGGGGCGTTTTAGGTGAAACTATCTGATTGATCGTGTCAAACAGAACTTTGGAGTTTTTATTTGAGGAAATGAGTTGAGAGAAGTAAACAGCTCTGGAGTTTTTAACCATTTCATTTAAAGATGTTATCAATTCCTTAAGGTACAGTCGGTGAATTTCCATCTTTGTTGATTTCCAAAGCCTCTCAGCTTTACGGCATGTCCTTCTGAGATTATAAATATGTTCATTCATCCAGGGACTGTTCCTTCTATCACCCTGTGGTTTTAAACAGGACAAAAGGTTTGAGATGTTCCTGAACTCGAGCTCCTCCACTGTCAGCCTGACCTGTAAGATTTAAATACACAACTAAATTACTTCATGCAGAGCAAACTCTAAACGACTATCGGCTTTTCTTGTTATAGCCAGCAGCAGTTTTCTCTCAAAAAATCGATAAAACATAAATTGATTTTTGCAGCTCAGGATGAATCACAAAATTGAAAACATTCAGCTTCAAGGGACACATTTGAAAATAGATAATCTGCAAGATGAAGCACCATGAATTAATTTAAAGTCCTGATGTGATCATTAAAAAAATCATAAATTAAAGGATTAGAAGAAAAATTGCATGGTGAAGTTTTAACTTGTTAAAATAACTCATCAAATGAGAGCAATGTCAGACATGGTCAACTTTAGATATTATTTGGTGATTTGTGGGTTTTTTTTACGGCCATTCTTCTTCCTGCAGAAGCAACACAGCTGGAGTGTCTTTGTCCTGCTGCTGTTCTTCACTCTGAGCTTGGAAGGATCTCGGGCTCACTTTAATAGGTGGTTGAACGTTTCATTGTGATGATCTCAGTGTTTTTTCACCCGCTGGAGGTGAGGGGTCATTAATAGGTCACGTCTCAGCACAAACCTAAATCCCAGCAACTGGAAACATTAACTTTGTTCCCTTTAGAGGCAATTAGGCGATTTGTCTGGAGGCTGTCAGAAACCACATCAGTCTCACACAGGTTCATGTTTTACAGCCTCTTCCTGCAACTTGATTACTGCAAAGTCTTTGAAACCCATCAGATTTACTGTATGTGAAAGAAAAAAATACAGCACCTAAAGAATTTGAGTTTGTCTATTCTGAATGTTTTTCCAAAGTCTTGTTTTCAGGTTGACAGTTTTCCATGTGCTACTTCTGAATGTCCTGAGCGCTCTAATGAGCTCCACTAATCAATTCAAATGTGCATCCTCTGAGGAGGAAAAAGGAAAAGAAAAACAGAGAAAATCTCAGTCATCAAATGTGGGAAAAGGAAGTTTGTTTCAAGTTGGAGAAAAAGTTCCCTCCTTAGGATTTAATTTGCTTAATTGAAAGAAAAAGAGGATTTTCTCTTAAAAGCACCATAATTATGGAGATTTAAAGGAGTTTTACTTGGATGAATTTAATAACAGAGATGATGGTGGGTTCAGCAAATGATAAAGGTGGATTTATCTCTAAATGACCTGATAAATAAAGGTTATTTGTAGGGATGGCCAATATTATTGGTCTAATATTATCGATATTGGCATTGAAATATAATATCGGAAAATATCGGTATCGGTTTTTGTAATGACACATAACCTTTACATATTATGCATATGTTATACATCAAACTCTTCAGCTAATTCTCCTCTTTCTCAAAATGTAAAAATATAACAAATCTGATGTATAGTTTTTGAGATATTTGTGTTTATTTGGCACACCTTACATTAAATCCTGTGGATTCAGCATTTCCCAGCCAACCTTGAATGCAACATCTATCGGCGAACCTTTGATGACATCATCGATCCGCGACATTACTTGCAGCATAACATGTAGCGTGAGGACTCCGCCAACATGTCTTTGGTATCGGTTTATATCGGTATCGGAAATTAAGAGCTAGACAATATCGGATACCGGTAAAAAAGCCAATATCGAACATCCCTAGTTATTTGTCAAAAACAGACACAAACGTAATGAGTTTAAAATGTATTTAGGTTTATGTTGAGGGGTCCTTCATTCATTATGTTGGCAAGCAGAAAATAACAAAGTAAATGAAGATTACAACAAGCTTTTAAACCTCCATGATGTTACTTTTCTTTTTAATTCTCTCAAAGTGATGAGATTTGTTGTTAAAATAACATGGAAATAATTCAAATAAATTCTCCTTTTCAAATAAATAGTAAAAATATGTTAAAGTGATATAAATCCAACACTTGTCTCACATTTACATATTCAGAGCCTTAGAATCACATTCTTTTAAACCAGTTTTAAACTAAAATGACTTTAACAATGCATTGTTCGACATTGCAAAGCCTCGTATGATCAGTTATGGTTCTGATCACCTGTTGTGATACAACATCCAATTTGAGCTGCAGCCATTTTTGTTTGCTAAGGTTGACTTAGCTGTAGCATCCATCAAATGAAGTCATCAACTCCATTCAGTGGTTCATGAAATATTTTCCTAACAGGGTTGACTTTTATCAACAGTTTCTCTGAGTACTGGCGATCACTCCTAATTAGGGTTGGGCGATGTGTAACTTTTTTCCAATCGTCCATCGTCAGTCCAGAAATCGACGATGGGCGATGTATTTGCGCAGGTGACATGTTGACATATTTGCGGGCGGAGCAATGTAAACACACACTAATGGATTTGCCAAATTAGAACTCAGACGTCCCAAAATTGAGGAAATAGTTGTAAAAAAACACAGCGTGGCCTGTTTGGGGCTACTTTGGCTTTAAACAGACGTCTAGTGGCAGAAAAGAGCTCCGACATCGAGTGTTTACCCTTCTGCTGTGTGCTAACTAAGCTAACACAGAGCTAGCTGCTGCTGCTCCGTCACCAAAATCGCTCAAAAAGACTTCAAACTGCAGCGGAGATTTATTTTATGGAAGCGACGTTCACTGAAGGGTTTTTTATTCGTATTTCAGTTTTAGTTTCATGTTGTTTTTGTCGTTTATCAGACTTAGCTGAAGATGGTTGAACACCAGATCGGTGTTATGACTCGCTAAATGTTCCTAGCACCGGTAGCCGACGCGTAAACACGGTTTAACTGGAACAAAGCCAGTCTCTGATGGTTTCCTCCCCACCACACCATAGATATTATTTAGATACATGTATTTTCTGAACACAAGCTGCTGCCGTTCTCTGTCTGTCTGCTACGGACTGAGGAAACACCGCTGNGTTTAAAAAGAGCATTATTTATTATTTTTACGTGGGCTGCGTCCTTTGACTTCAACCAAACGTTGTTAATAATTAAGAAACTAATTTATAGTGGGATGAATAAATCGTTCTTGAAAAACGGGAGGCGATTGGCTGAGCCCATCGCCGATGGTCGATACATTTGTCTGATCGCCCAACACTACTCCTAATTAGGGGTGCAACGGATCAGAAAGCTCACGGATCGGATCGGTTCACGGTTTTGAGTCACGGTTCGGATCAATTTTCGGATCAGCAGAATGAAAAAGAAAAGACAAAAAACTTTGCTCTCTCATTATTTTCTAAAACACTGAGCAACTTTTTTATGCTCAATCCTCATAAATACAAACTGCATTTAACTCAAGACGTCAACCTGATGCTTCAATAAAGTTTTGAATCATATTAAAACTAATTAATGGGGGAGATAGACTCATATGCCACCTCAGGGTCACAGACCTGCTTCTGTCAGACTAGCGGTCACAGCTGGGGAGGGGGATGGGGGGGGGTGGACGGGCGTGACGCACGAGGCGCTGGTCTGTGGCTCCTGACTGAACTCCGGTTATATTAACGTTTATTAGCTCGTATAAAAGCCCAACATAATGCTATCTTAGACACAAACAGGTGAATCTAGTTTGTCTATCAGAGAGATTCCAGCTGACGGAGAGAGAGACGGAGGAATCAGAGGCTGCGCGCACAGCAGAGACTGGATATTGATCAGTGATCCTTCGTTCTGGTGTACTAAAATGGCTGAAGCCAACAGAGTTAACCTCTATACGTGATGCAAAATGAACGCCTTTCTCAGAGGGGAATTATCTGCAGATTCAGAGCGCGTGAGCACAGAACGTCGGGGATTATTTAGCGACGCACGCGCTCTACATGAACCGCGAACCACGTGCGTTCCGAACCGTAGAGGGTGATCCGTACGAACCACGGATCGATGATGATCCGTTGCACCCCTACTCCTAATACATCAAATTTTATCTTAAAGGTCTCATATTCTGCAAAATCCACTTCCTAAAGATCTTCTAACAGTCTGAGACCCAAAAGTGTTCAAACATTTTCACTTCCTGATTCTCATTTTAGGGAAATGTGTTTTGAGCTAATGCTAAAACGGCTGGTTGCTAAATCTTTCTCCTGAAAAGACCACTCCTCTCTAGAGGACAGAGCCAATCAGAGCACCTTTGTCTACCTGAGCCCCCCCGCCCTTTAAAAACCACGGGAGTGCTCATCCTCACAAACGTTAGCTAACAGTCATGGTGACGCTACAAGCAAAGGTAGGTGGTTGATCAACGAGTTACTCCCTTCATCTGAGACCCTGAGGACCCACTGACGTCTCACAAACGCGCTCAGCACGGGCGTAGATTAGAGGTTAGATTAGAGGTGTCCCCACTAATAATTCGATCCAAAGGTGTAGAGATAGCGCTGCATCCCCACCATGTGCAGCCCTGCGGACCGAGGTGCTACGCTGCTGTGCGCCGTCACGAGCCCCTCCGAGATGCACGCTGTGGTCCGTGCTCCCAGACACCCCATCTTCCTGGACCGATGCCGATCCACTCAAGCCGACGGCACCTGCTCTGGGTCTGGATGTGGACCGGCCATCTGGCATTTTCCTGGTGATGGTAACTTTGGTCCGGATCAGGATTAGTCTTTTTTTGTGTGTTTTTAAGGCTGTGGTGGCCATCTTCCTGGTTGACTCCCTCCAAGATGTAATCCTCTCATTAATTATTTGATTATATCTATAAACATTTGAAGGCGAGTTTAAGACGAGGAACAGAAGTTGACAAGAGACAATCCATTCAAAGGCAAACATCTCTTCTTTGTAGCCAAACTCTGATCACTAAACACTCGAAGAAAGCCATAATTTTCACATCAAAGATTAATAACAGCAGCAGACACGTCAATCAGCTACATAATTCCAGCAATTAGATTTGTGTCGTTCGTTAGGAAACAATGTGACGAGAGCCCCAACGGAAAAGTGCGCCATCAAACCTGATGTATCAGACGTTTTAATAAATACAAGACAAACCTGCAACCACAACAAAAGCTGAGGCTCTTTTCTCAGCAGGAAGCAGAAAAACAAGGTGCAGCAGCTGCTTGACCTCGCTTCTGTTCTAACCACACAGTCCCACATCCAACAACTACAGAAAGAACACAAGCGTTTCTGGTAAAAACAAGACTGCTTTATTTATTTTTGTGTCTCTATCCACTTCATATCATTTTCCACATTGTGGATTTTGAAAAAAAAGAAAAAAAAGACAAGATCAGCAGCTAAAAGAAATAAAAAAGAATAGAAATCATTGCTTTGCAGCAGAGAACATCTGTCAGGATGGAAAACAAATATCTGTCGTGTGTGTTCACATTGATAAGATCAGGAGGAATGTAATAAACGCCTGTAATCCAGGTACACACACGCACGCACGCACACACACACACACACACGAAACCCTTGAACTGCTCATGGTTGAGCACTTTAACATGCATCACTTGAGTACACACAAACACACACAGCACTTCTAATAACAGCAGCGTGGGCAGACTTGGGGGGGGCGGGGGGGGCTTTTTGCTGATTGACTCTTTACAAAAGGAGATGGAGGATGAGGAAGATTTAAGGAAGTGCGAGCTGTTCAAACTAACCAAAATCAGCTTGTTCCAGCAATTACACCCAGCCCATCTCCTCTGGTGATATTTGTTCTTAGATTCCATCGGAGACATTTTTCTATTTTTGCTAGTAGCGATGCTGGATGTAGGCATGGGCAAGAGGGGGCATTGCCCCCCCAAATTCCATGACTGCCCCCCAAACGCGAATGCATGCAGAAATAACAAATTTAAAAAATATATCAGTGAAAAATGGTCAGAGTGAGCGCTCTCTTCTGTTTGTCCTCATTCAAAGTAGCTACTGATGAATGACACAGAAAGAAAGAAAAACAAAAAACACAAAAAAGAACAAAAAACAAAACAAAAAAGATAAAAAAACACAAAAAACAAAAATAACAAAAAACCAAAACATAAAAACACAAAAAATAACAAAACAAAAAATAACATAAAAACACAAAAACGAACAAAAAACAGAAAAAGAACAAAAAACAGAAAAAGAACAAAAAACACAAAAAACAAAAATAACAAAAAACCAAAACATAAAAACACAAAAAATAACAAAACAAAAAATAACATAAAAACACAAAAACGAACAAAAAACAGAAAAAGAACAAAAAACAGAAAAAGAACAAAAAACACAAAAAAACAAAAAGTACAAAAAACACAAAATGAACAAAAAACACAAAAAGAACAAAAAACACAAAAAGAACAAAAAACACAAAAAACACAAAAAGAACAAAGAACAAAACATAAAAACACAAAAGAACAAAAACGAACAAAAAACACAAAAATTGAACAAAAAACACGAAAAAAACACAAAAAGAACACACAAAAAACATAAAAACACAAAAATGAACAAAAACGAACAAAACAAAAAAACACAAAAAAGAACTAAAAAATAAATAAAACCTAACCAGATGAGGTCAGCCTCAACAGGGCATCAGCCAGTGTCCTACTTGTTCCGTCCCAAGCCCGGGTAAATGCAGAGGGTAGGGATCAAATATGAACATAAATCTATGGATAGAGGAACTGATATGATGATGGTGTAGTTTTTGATGCATTTAAGGGATTGGGGGGGATGTGATGACCAAAACATTCTTAGCATGTCCAGACTGGCCCCCATTCTACCTGCCCCCCTTAGTGGGGCTGGCTAGATCCGGCCCTGCTCAGTAGTTATTTCCTTCCTGAGGCGTGCAGACCCCGACCATCCTGTCACAGTGCAGCTCGCACATGAGCGCGGTGCGTCTGCAGCTACACCTTAGCTTGGTGTCCCTCGCTGCAATATTAATCAGCACAAAAATACCAGTTGTGCCTGTCACACGTGAAAGAAATCCAACTTTTTCCCTGTCAGTTCCCAGCACCACAACCGATATTTACCCATCGGTTGACTGACAAGCAAAATGCCAAGCGTGGGATGGTAATTCACAGAGGCCAAGTAATGGTGCTCTTTCTATGCTGGAGATGTGAGGTGGGCGACTTAATGACTAGGGAAGACATGGTGGGCGAGATTCCTCCTTTGTGTTGCGCGGTCCAGACGAGCATGGCTGCTGCTCAGCTGGTGGAGTGCAGCATGCTGTTAATTAGCCGGATGGTGAGAGAGGTGAGTGATTGACAAGACGCCATCTGTGGCCATGAAGAAGAGGAGGTTCTGTGGTCCAACAGCTTTATTTCAGCCAGAGGGTTTAGATACAGAACACCTGAATCTATATCTCTGTCTGTTGGTCTGAGGAGCCATCCATAACATTTCATTCATTTGCAGTTGTTGATAAAAATTGGAGTTTTCTCAATTTTCTCACCAGTCACTGGAATTTTGGATGTTAAAGGTGTTATAGCAAATTTGGTAAACAATGTAGCTTATTTTCATGCTTCTAGGCCTTTTTTTTTTTTTTAGAGATTTGATCAAAAATGACATGCCCAAAATGAATTGAATATATCTCAAGAACTACAAGGTTTATTTGAATGGTTTTGGTACCAGAATAAAGGTAAGACTCCAGAGAATACTCCAAGTGTCTAAAAATCAACACTTGTCTTTCTGACTGAAATTAAATAATATTGGCACACACCAGAAAATAAGAAAAATGAATTTCCGCCTTAAAAAAAATCACTTTGCAATGTTATTATTCCCTTGAAAGTATTCAGTTGCAATCCAAAACATCTAGAAATCCAAAGAACAACATCTTACCCTTTGCTGAGCCAAAATTAATGCCAAAAAAGTAAAAACCAGATGATGTAGAGGTATTAGTGGATAAAGATCCAGGCGGACCTCGTCATTTAGCCATTTTGGCACATTTAGGCGCCTGTGGGCCAGTACAAATTTCTCAGTTTTTTTTTTCTTATTTTTCCCCACTTATATTTCACCATAGATAGTAGTTCCAACTAAAAAAATTGTTTTTGAGGATTTTTAGGAAAATCAACAAAATGGCTATTTACCCATTCAAGAAAAAAGAGGTAGGACCAGGTTTATATTTGAGGAAATCCGCCTCAATTTCCATATTTTCTGCCAGCTATCTCAGTGAATTTTGCATGTAGGGTGATGATACACATATTGTTGGAAAGAGCAGTTTGGGCTTTAATTTAAACAGTGGTTTGTGTGGACAGGATTATGTTGAATTGTTACTTTTGTGTGTTTTTCTTGGTGTGTTAATTTAGCGTCTTTTTACGTTTTTTCTGTTTAATTGCTTATTATTGGAATTTAATCATGCTGAGGTAGAAAACGTTATTTTCGTTGTTTAGACGAGATTCTTCCCATTCAGAGGATATGCATCATGAATATATTAATAAACATTATGTCTTTTGGAGGGTCCCCTGGTCAGGGGACCCTAGGGTTTAAAGAGTTAACAACGTTCTAACATAGTACAGCTATAAATATATTGTGGCGATTAAAAAAGAAACAAAAGAAATCAAAGTGGTTTCCTCGCAGTTCTCTAAAAACCTCAGCCAATCAGACATTTTGGACCGAAAGCAACTATTGGACAGTCCTGCTGTCTGTCAGCGCCTCACTTCCTCTCTGCTTGGATCCTCCATTAAAGTTTTAATATGCAGTTTTGCTTGTTTTGGGCGCCCTCTGATGTCCAATTTAAATCACTGCCATAGAAAAGTTAGCGCACAGTTTCGGCTTAGAAACAGCTAAATCTACCTGTGTAAATGTCTCCTCAGCCTTCATAGCTTTCTACAGGAGCGGTTATTTACTCCTTCAAAGAAATCAGCTGTGTTCAAGCAGGGAGAGATGGGAAAAATCAGGAATCATGAGATAAAAACACCCCAGCGCTAGCATAACAGCTAGCCACTTTGGGTTAGCCTAACCCTTGTGAGACACGTGACTTCCTGGGTACCGTGATGGCGACGGAGATCTTGCAATCGTGGTATTCCGGATCTAATCACCAGATGGGGCTAAGTGACTTTTCATTAACTCTGTAAAGGGTCATATTAGCACAGACTGGCTCAAGGAAAAGATTTAAAAATATGAAAAAGTTGCAAATGATGCCTTTAATGCTGCTGGAGCATTTTAAAGCAGAACATCCAGGAAGTGGGAGAACGAGAGAAACAGCTGTTAGCGCTTCAATTTTAGGAAAAAATACCAGAGTCCCCAAAAGAAAAACACCTTTTCTGCTAGCAGGAAACTAAAAACGTTTGGACGTAGAAAGAGGAGAAACCAGGGGGAACGTTAGCATAGCGTTTCAACGACTGGTGTTTAGCTCTCTATTGTTACTGTGGTAATGTGTGGTCCCATGTCCGGGGGAGGTGCGGCATAAGGATTATACCTGATGGGAGGGGTGAGAGTTTGTGTAAAACAGCTAGCGATACCTAGCTTGTTTTCTAAGTTTGCTCTAAACAATCACAACAGCAAATGTTCTCTAAAAGCCATCCTGGGTGTCTGGAACTTGTCTCAAACTTGTCTCAATTTAGTTTCCGTGAGTCCAAAAGTGAAACAGTGCTTGAAGGTGTTGGTAATAAAAAATAATTTTAAATTGTGAACATATTGAGAAGTAGTTTAGAGACTTGGAGACTAAACAGAGACACATTTGCAGAATAGTTGCAATTTTTTTGCAATTACATGAAATGCCCCGCGTGACCCTATCATAATAAATAAACCTTTAGTACTACTTACCAATTTGAGGGATTCCAAACAAACATTTGCATCTTTTGTAGTTTAGCATTCAACAATTTGCGACCCATACTGGTTTATCTCTTTAGTAATTAACCAGTGCATACATAATAAATCATATAGAAACTGTTTAGTGACCTGATAAACTCGCTGTGCAGCGCTGACTTTGCCCATGGCAGCTGAACGAACCCATAGAAAGCTGGTAAACAAAGGATAATTGGGATAATATATGGGAATTAGGCATGCTTTGCAGTAAAGGACCCAAGCAGGGGATTTGGAATAATGATATTGATTCATATGTAATTGTCACTCTGGTGGAGCACATCCTTTTAGTATACTGACTCGGGTGCTGCAAGGCCTGCAATTTCTCACGAATAAAACTTAATCTGTTACACATAATTTATTCTTATTGTAATTGACACTCGCACTTTATCCTTATTTAGACATAATAGCCATATATAAGCCTCTACATCAAGGGCTGCTGCCGCTAAATTGCACACGCCGTTGTTTCAGGGATCATGTACTGATAACGGCGCAGGAAAACAAACAATAAACACGAGCTCGTATTAACTGGAGAAAGAAAAACTGGCCATTAATTCTTCATTCCCTGGATCAGACTCATGGTTCTGAACAGATAGTTTACCCAGCTGACATTACAGCTTGCCCAAATAGTTTCGGAGAGGGGTTTAAAATCAATGTGCAATTAGGGGTGTCTTGTATCAGGCATGATGAATTATGCTCTCTGTTCTGAGGCTGGGTTATAGACACTTAATCAATCCACTTTCCAGAGCTGGAGAGAAATTGCTCTATTCCAAAGCCATTCAGTCAAACGTATTGATTAACTATTGTGTTGTGGATTGAAAGTCTGTCCAGGATCTGCTCTGCGCCGTGTTGTTAGAGAGGCTGTGGTCTCAGCCGGCTGCCACATTACAAATAATGTGATCTATTATACCTGCTAGCTTACAATACTTTGACTTCACCACAGGCTGGACTTTGAAGCAAAAAGAAAAACACATATATATTATTTCTTCTATGATTCGGTTCAGCTTCTATATAAACACCCTAAACAACTTAAAGGGATAGTCCACCTAAAAGTGATTTTTTTTTTTGTCTGTTGCCATATTCCACATTGTTAGGTCAGTGGACAAAAACAATTAGTAACCATCCTGATCCGGAAGTACTCCTCTAGCTTTAGCTTAGCGTAAAACACTGTAAGTGAATGGTAACAACTAGCATTGTGAGAAAAGTCCTTAAAACTCACTCAGTAGTGATACTAGTTATTAGGGATGCTCGATATTGGCTTTTTCACCGATATCCGATAACTCTTAATTTCCAATACAAGCGTGGTAGCCCTCATAAAAAAAGACAAACACAGTATTTAAAGCAAGGTGTGCCAAATAAATAAAAATATCTCTAAAACTATACATCAGATTTGTTATATTTTGACATTTTGGGAAAGAGAAGTAGCCGAACAGTTTGATGTATAATATGTGCATGGTATGTAGAGGTCATGTGTGTCATCGTTACAAAAACCGATACCGATATTTACCGATATTGCGAATATCGGCCAATATTATCGAAAAACCGATACCCATCCCTACTAATCTAATTCTGCCTAGTGACCTCAGTAAACATATCGACTGTAAGTGAAAATAAAAAGTAACACGAAGGAATTACAGGAACTATTTTAGACTCGGGACTACTTTATGACAGAGAACAGCTGTAAGCCTCCACTGAACGGTGCAAGGACATGACGCAGCGTCTCCAAGGAGACGTACTTCTGTAAACACATATCAGAACATTGTTTTCAAACCTCACAGACGATGAAAAATAACACAAAGTCAGGTGGGTCAATATATAATTTCGGGAGTTTTTAAGTCCATGAGATTTATCTTGCAAACTTGTTCATTGAATTGAAATTTTAAAAGTCTTCTGTGTTCTTCATGATCTTATCTTTACAAATACTATAGTTATTTCTTATGGAAATAATGATTTATTTATATAAAATGACTCGATATCCCTAAAATGTCAACTACCGTCCAAAATCATTCACAAGCACCTTCTCATTTGGTAAATAATAATTTTAAAAACTTTTTCTAAAACTGTTTTAATTGCATTCTTGACATTAAGTTGAAGTAATTATGACATATATGTCTTTTTGGGCAATATGTCACAATTTAAATAAAAAATAACACTTTGAATGTGTGTTCGAGAAGTTACTGTCAACTAAGTTACCCATAACAAATACACCCCTCAGGGAAGAGTCATTATTCCAAATCGCATGACCTGCTCCACATGATGTCATTAACTCCTGAAGAGAAAACTAGCAAGGCTCCAAGGTTTGTTCTCCCTCCACTTTTTCAGTTATTTCACCTAAAGTAGGGCATGGGGCACGATGTCAACAAATTACTACAATAACTTCTTAAATAACTTTAAATTTTCCTCAGTTGTACATATAATATTTAGAAGAGTCTTCCTGTAAAATGGCATGTGGTGTCTGGTGATAGGCAGCCATTTTTATTTTAAACACTGAAAACGTAAAAAAATGTTAACTAAGTTACCAAATCTCCCGAAATTATATGTTGACCCAGGAGCTGCTCAGAGATTATCTTCAAAAAACGTTACCAGGTTTAGTCAGTATTTATATTTACGGACGTAGGCGACTTTGAGGACGCTGCGTCATGTCCTTGCACCGTTCAGCGGAGGCTTACAGCTGTTCTTTGCCATAAAGTAGTCCCGAGTCTAAAATAGTTCCTGTAATTCCTTCATTTTATTTTCACTTACAGTCGATATGTTTGCTGAGGTCACTAGGCAGAATTAGTATCACTACTGAGTGAGTTTTAAGGACTTTTTCTCACAATGCTAGTTGTTACCATTCACTTACAGTGTTTTACGCTAAGCTAATGCTAAAGGAGTACTGCTGGATCAGGACAACAGCTGGGCTGGTAACTAATTGTTTTGCCCACTGATCTACTTATGGAGAATATGACAATAGACCAAAAAAAAAAAAAAAATCACTTTTGGGTGGAGTATCCTTTTAAATACCTGACTCTGCTTTATAAATAATTTTACTCTGAAAAATGTACAACTTTAAAACTAATATCCCTTGAATATATTTTATAACGCAAAACTTCAATAGAAAAACATAAAGTAATTTAGAGCCTATATTGTACCACCGCAGTAAACAAAGAAAAACCCCATGAACTTCACATGTGAAATTACCACATGACACATGGGAACTACATGCAAAAAACTTGTTTTCCACGTAAATTTGGGTAAAAAATGGGGACATTTTCCAAATAACCTGTAAAAACATGTTAAATTAACATGTAAACACATGTTTAGCCCATGTTTCTCATGTAATTTTGGAACAATTTAAACATGTTCATGTTTTCCACATGGGCTCACATGTGGAAAAACATGTCATGTTTTTTCCATAAAGCAACTAAATTGCAGCTATTAAGTTGCATTGCGTTGCTGTGTTCTGTAAACTGGCTCTGTGAGCGCTGAACAACAGTTCCATGGCACCTTATTAAGAATGATTCTGTAAACAGATCCTCATAACCTTCAGCTACAGGAGACAATCAACACTGTCTCATCAGGATACGCTGAATGTAATTAGGAGCTGAGGAATCGTCTTGTTTATATCACTGTAAACTCATTGAACCCCAGTTGGGGTGTTATTTACACACTTGAAATAGGCCAGACTGCATTTGTGATCAAGGCTATGTTAATAAGATTCATATTACATGATGCAACCATAAATAGCGTGTGCTACACCTTCCCCTGGGGGACACCGCGGCGCTCAAGTTTGGAAATGCAATCTGAATGCCTGTCTGTCTTCTTCCCCTAAATGAAGAGTTCACTGTCTGGTTAGTGTCAGCGCGTCTCCCTCTGGCTTTCACTTTTTGCATTTGCATTGTCAGGATTTCCTCCCACAGGCCCGTCAGACCGGGTGCTCTCTCAGCAGGAACCTCATCCACCCTAGAATTTTGCACCCGGGGGATCTCGTGCACTCCTGCCAACACACGCTGTAGCTTTCATTTTGCACCGTGAATTATGTGCAACACTGTGCAAAGGATTTAACTTTGGGTGCTTTCATTATTTTTTATGACATAATTACATCAAAGTAATCTGATTGTTCCAAATTGACTTTAAAGATACAACTAGGGGAAATAAAAAATGTTTTTTAGCATCAGGTCATAAATGTGTCTCCCTCAGATTCAACATTGGTCAGAAGATAATAAAAATGAGATAATTTTACATAAATCACTGATTAAAGCAACCCAAACCAACTAGGCCTGGGCGATAAATCGATTGAATGAATTAATTCAAATTTTTGGTTGCAGGCGATTTAAAAAAATAAGTAAATCGAGTTTTTGTGTAATGGCACATTTTTGGCTCCCCGGAGCTTCCGTAGAGATAGTTCCACATAGCATTATGGCTAGCGACAACAACAACAGCAAAAACAATCACCGAAGCAGTCGCTTTGCACATATAGGGCCCTATAAAATCTGTTTTATCTTTTCCCAAATTCCAATAACCTCACGGCTCGTTTCTATTAATTTAGCTGAATGTTCCGTATACGGTTCGACCGGCTCCACGCTGCTGCCTGTTTTCAGACGTGACTCTGACTCGGAGCTCATCACATTACGCTGTCAGTCCATTGTCTGTCGACTAAACGTAAAGAGAAGTCATTCTTCAGATTCATAAAGGTCATCTGGATATTGTTCTGCCCTGAGCTTTGCTCTAAACTTCGCGGTGTTGAATTTTCTGGAGGTGTTTCAGTGAGACTTTGTCGAAGCGGACCGTCTTTTTTTCCTCTGTGTGGAGACGAGAGCTGAGCTCTACGTGCGCAGGTACGGTGGCGGCGGTGGCCAAAACACTTCGAAAAATATTATTTTCTTTACTAATTAGCAGATATAAGAGAATTCCGTGAGATTCCACGTTTTATACTGAATTCCTTTTTGTTTGGGGATTTCTGTGATTCTGTCCGTTTTTTCACATCATGTAAATCATAGGGCCTTATGTTGTCTAGGGGTTGCACAAACTAGTTGACTAGTCGACTTTTGTGGGCTGTAGTGACTTTTTTTTTTTTTACTAAAATGTATTTCATTTTTCATAAAATAAACATGACGTTAAATACAACTTATAATACTTAAATGAAAAGGAGCAGATATGTTCTGCCCCAGCTCAACAAACGGGACATGTTTGAGTTCATTTTAGCCTGCCACAGAACATGCAGAGGGTTAGGCGAAAAATCGAGCCATTTTTATTTACTTTTGTAAAAATTATCTCGTTTAAACAGAGCCTTTTTTATTTATTTTTGTAAAAATGATCTTGTTAATTCAGAAAAACAGAGCTTTTT
>SSNR01000039.1:2776848-2858573 GCA_006937965.1 Callopanchax toddi | reverse complement strand
TCCCTCCAGACGGGCCTCATTCGTCCATCTTCATCCCCCGTTGGGGCTGGCTTCTTCTTCGTCTCCAAGAAAGATGGCGGTCTCAGACCCTGTATTGACTACCGGGGACTCAACCAAATCACGGTAAAGAACAAGTACTCTCTGCCTTTACTCACCTCTGCTTTTGAACCTGTCCTAGGATCCTCTATCTTCACCAAACTGGATCTCCGTAACGCCTACCATCTGGTGCGTGTACGCGAGGGAGACGAATGGAAGACTGCCTTCAAGACCCCCATAGGACACTTTGAGTACTTGGTTATGCCGTTCGGTCTCACGAACGCCCCGGCTGTCTTCCAGAACTTTATAAACGACGTCCTCAGGGACTATCTCAATGTCTTTGTGTTTGCCTATCTGGACGACATCCTAATATTCTCCTCTAACCCCCAGGAACACACTCGCCATGTCTCTCTGGTCCTGCAGCGTCTACTGGAGAACCGTCTGTTCGTGAAAGCCGAAAAGTGTGAATTTCACAAACACACCATCACTTTTCTCGGACATATCTTCAGTGGGGGGCAGGTACAGACCACACCAGATAAGGTAAAAGCTGTCAAGGAATGGCCGAGACCTGAGACCCGGAAGCAGCTCCAACGCTTCCTTGGTTTTGCAAACTTCTACCGTCGTTTCATACGCAACTACAGTCAAATTGCTTCTCCCCTGACAGCCCTCACCTCAACTAAACAGATCTTTTCTTGGAACCCGGATGCAGAGAAGGCCTTCAACCTCCTCAAAGACTGCTTCTCTTCAGTTCCTATACTCACGTATCCAGAACCCACCTCCCAGTTTGTTCTGGAGGTGGATGCATCCGACAGTGGAGCCGGAGCCGTCCTCTCACAACGCAACACCTCTGACGGTAAACTTCATCCCTGTGCTTTTTTCTCTAAGCGCTTTTCTCCTGCAGAACGGAACTACGACGTAGGAGACAGGGAGCTGTTAGCCATCAAACTGGCATTGGAGGAGTGGAGGCACTGGCTTGAAGGCACTGAACACCCGATCATTGTATGGACTGATCATAAGAACCTGCAATACCTGAAAGCTGCCAAACGTCTAAATTCAAGACAGTCCCGCTGGTCACTCTTCTTCTCAAGATTCAACTTCACCATCACCTACCGCCCAGGTACCAGAAACATCAAACCTGATGCTCTTTCCCGTCAGTTTTCCCCCGACAGCTCTCCCGAAGGTCCTGAACCCATCCTACCACCGACATGCACCATTGGAGCCCTCACCTGGGACCTGGAGAACCGTGTTAGAACGGCACTACTGCAGGACCCTGATCCTGGAGGTGGACCTCCTGGGCGCCTCTTTGTGCCTGTCCCCGTCCGTCCTGCAGTCCTCCAATGGGGACACTCCTCTCGCTTCTCGTGTCACCCGGGGACCAGCCGTACCATTGGACTACTACGCCGGTACTTCTGGTGGCCATCCCTTAATAAGGATGTCACGGACTACGTCCTAGCATGTGCTACGTGTGCAAAAAACAAGTCTTCTCATCGACCCCCTTCTGGTCTTCTTCAGCCACTTGCCATTCCCACACGTCCTTGGTCCCACATCGCTCTCGACTTTGTCACCGGCTTACCGGTCTCCAACAACAGGTCAGTCATCCTCACTATCATTGACCGTTTTTCCAAGGCATGCCATCTTGTTGCTCTATCCAGACTCCCATCTGCTGCGGTTACCGCCCGTCTCCTCGTTCAGCACGTATTTCGGCTCCATGGTATCCCCACGGAGATCCTGTCGGACAGGGGACCCCAGTTCACCTCCCAGGTCTGGAAGGGGTTCTGCTCCCTGTTGGGTGCCAAACCCCAACTGACGTCCGGCTACCACCCGCAGACTAACGGTCAGTGCGAACGCCTCAATCAGGAGGTTGAAAACATGCTTCGCTGTCTGTGTTCAGCTAACCCCACTACCTGGAGTCAACATCTAATCTGGATTGAATACGCCCATAACTCTCACATCTCTGCTGCCTCTGGTCTCTCTCCCTTCGAAGCCTCCCTGGGTTTCCAACCTTCCCTCCTTCCTTCTACCTTCCCTGATTCTGCTCTACCTTCCGTCCGTACACACCTCAATAAGTGTCGTAGAGTTTGGGACCAGACTCGGGCCGCCCTTCAGCGTACCTCTGCCCAGAACAAACGCATCGCTGATCGTCGACGCATACCTGCTCCGGTCTATGCCCCTGGCCAGAAGGTTTGGTTGTCTGCTAAGGACTTTCCCCTCAGGTCCGGCTCCCGGAAGCTGTCCCAGCGCTTCCTGGGTCCCTTTGCCATCGAGGCAGTCCTGAGCCCTTCTGCGGTGCGTCTCGCCCTCCCTTCTCACCTCAGGGTCCACCCTACCTTCCACGTCTCCCAGATCAAACCTGTTCGTTCCAGTCCTCTGGCCCCTCCGGCCGAGCCGCCGCCTCCTGCCCGGGTCATCGACGGGCATCCCGCCTACACGGTCCGCCGCATCCTCGCCTCTCGGCCCCGCGGCCGTGGTGTCCAGTATCTGGTGGACTGGGAAGGCTATGGTCCCGAGGAACGATCCTGGGTTCCTCGCTCTTTTGTCCTGGACCCCACTCTCATCACCGACTTTGAGCGGTCTGCTCCGTCGTCCTCCGCTCGTCCGCCAGGTGGCGTCCGTTGAGGGGGGGGTACTGTCATATCCTGGGTGCCTGCAGGCAGTCTGTGTTTTCTTCCTCAGGGCGTGGCAGGCAGATCCTCTCCAGCTGCAGCTCCCAGCTGCAGCTCATCAGCTTCATCAGAGGAGGACCTTCATAAGGAGCAGATCCACAGAGGGACGACGCCAGTCTTTTCCACCTCACCAGTGGTAAACACAGGTCTTCCACTTAATATCTCGTCTTTGACTTGTATAATTCTCTATTCTTGTTCCACCAGTCCATCTACCCGGCGTCGTCCACCTCAAGATCCTCCGGAGTCCTCCTCAATCTCATGTCCGCCTGGTCTGCCTGTCCCCCTGCCAGCCAGCTGCCTCCACTCCCTTCCTCACCACCGCTCCAACCATCCTCACCCAGGACAGACAAAACCTCCCCAAGACCCCATCTTCATCCTACTAGTAAGACCTCCACTCAAAACTCATCTCAGCACGTATTATCCTCATCTCCAGTTACTCACTCTCCTCTCTCCTCTCAGAGAAGTGTCCTGTACCAGGATCCCACGGATCCTCCCGGATCCGCCTCCACACCACCAAAACCGTACAATAAAAACAGTATTTTACTTACCTCTTGTTTCCATCAGACTGTTGTGTTGCTCCAGGATCCTCACAAAACCTCAGATTATGACACATTTACACAGCAAATAAATCAATAACCATAAAAATAAAATGTTCACTAATAAAAATTACTCAAAGACAGCTGCCAAGCAGCATGCCAACCATTTGCAAACAAAAACTTCAGATACTAATTCAATCTATTAACTACAATTCTTTGCCGAGCAATACAGGGAAAAGAAAAATGAAGAAAGTACAATCAGGATTATTGCATATAATTTTTTAACATATATTTTTTAACATTCTTTTTAAACATTTTAATTGATTTTACCTCTTTCGTTTCAGTCCGGTCCGGTCTGGCGCTGCGCTATTAAAATGGATATTTACTCGAAGAATACTTCTAGTCAGCTTTTGATGCCCTTGCCAATCGATTGTCCTGATTTATTCAACTTAATGGTGAGTCTTTGCTTTCTTTATCTCTTGTTTTACTAAAAATGCGGCGCTATTCAGCCCATTCAAACCTCCGATGTGCTAACGGCTAAGCTAACGAGCTAATGGCTCGGCTATCAAGCTTTTTGAGTGGTTTTATTCATTAAATAGCAAATGTCTTTGTTATGATTATGGCCGAACAATAGACCACAATCTACTGTTTTGCATATAAACCTGACTAAAATGTGACTAAAACTAATCAGCATTTTAGTCTAAAGACTTGATATCAAAACCAAAGTGCTCCTAAAACAACTGCTCTCTCTCTCAGCTGTTTGTTGTCAGCATAAAAATAAGTTTTTGCAATAAAGTCTGTCAGGTTTTATAAAGCCGTCCTGTATATGCCGTATGTATGACGTCATCAGCGATTAGTCGAAGTCGACCTGACTTTTATTACTTGGTAGTCGACTTGTAAAAATAGCAAGTCGTTCAACCCCTAATGTTGTCTGCCGTTTGTATTTGTAGGGGGGAAATCAGAAAAAATTCGTAAATCGAATTTAAAAAAAAAAAAAAAAAATCGGAGATTTTATTTTTAGGCCATATCGCCCAGCCCTAAAACCAACTCAGTTTAGCTGTTTCTGTTTACTGCAGGCTTTATAATAAAGCCTAAAACACCTGAAACCATGAAAACGTCTCACTGAAAATAAAGATTGTACAAATACTCGTTCTGTTTAGAACCAGCTCACAATTTCAACTTATAATTTCCTACTCCAGCCAAATATTTGACTTGCAAAATTTGAACAAAACAGCTAAAAATTAGTTTTTTCTTCAAAATCCACCAGTACACAAATACTGACATGCTCCCCCCCCCATTCCCACGCTGACAAACATGACAGTATGTTAATTTGTTGTCCATAATTATTTTATCTTCTTTTTATCGTCATCATCAACAACAGATTATGTACATACAGATGCTGTGGGTCATGAGAACCCCCGTGGGATGCTGACGTAGAACAGCGTGTGAGTGACAAAGGTTGTAATAAAAGATTGTAAGAGTGGGGAAATGCGACTAGGACAGAAAAAGAAAGGAATCACTGACAAAACGACCTGCTATTGTGCTTGAAATGGAACCCATCATTGTTTTTGCTTCTTTTTTTTTTTTTGAAGTTGCATGCACAAAATGTGTTCGTCAACACGGACGGTGGAAATACATCGCAGGGAGACGACTCCATGAGGACAACATGAAGCGTCCGAGATCAAGGGCCATTTAAACAGAGCTTCACAATCATTTCAGAGGACTGTACACAATAAAAGTACAACAGCAGACTTATTCCATAGAGCTTGTTAATGGCTGATCATTTCAGATATTACACCACAGATTTAACCATGACTCTTGCACAGTAAAATTAGGGGTTATTGCTGGTTTGAAAAGAAAGGAAAAAAAAAAGAACACATTCATACAACTGATTCGGTGTTGAGTAATTTCCTCTTCTCGTTGTTGTCGTCAGCCGAGGTAAACTCAGCCCTCTGTGCAGGCTCGATGTGGCAGATTTGCATATAGTCACTGCGCGTTAGCAGAACGGCGTTCCAGAGACGCCACCACGCTGACACACGCTCCCACTGTTTGTGCTGTGCAGGGGAAGTGGTTAATAACTGTGCCTTGGAGGGGTTTGTAGTGCTTATGCCTGCATGTCACAGGAACACACTGGAGGGAGTTGTGGCGCACCGAGACGAGGCCGTCCTTGAAGAGGATTCCTGTCAGAGGCAGGATTGAGTTTGATTTATCGGGGCCGTAACTGGGCGGCAGGAAGGACAGGTGAAGCCGGGGCTCCTTCGCTCAGCCAGCCACGGGTAATGGCTAATTACATCTTTATCTCCTTGTGGTCTGGCAGAACAAGAACCGACTTTACAGCCACAACTCGGAGACTGACACGGATCCAAATCATCGATCTAGCACGGTCGGAGAGGACGCACTATGACGAGATGTGCTGTGAATGTGTGTTAAAAGCATGACGACGAGACATGAACGCTCACAAATTATAAGTTACATCACCAGTCGCCGCTTCCGGACTCGAATAAAACGACCCCTCGAGCGCGTCTGAATGTGTCTGAAAAAAGCTCGTAAAGGCAAAAATAGAGCACGTCACTTTGAAAACTACACATTTTTTTTTTTTTTTTTGTTTCCATTGAAGTTGTCGGGTACGGAAGCGTATTGCATTCACCCGAAAAAAAAAGTAAAATGCTCTGTTTTTCTGAATTAACTAGATCATTTTTACAAAAATAAATAAAAACGGTTCGGTTTCTCTGAATTAACGAGATAACTTTTACTAAAATAAATAAAAACGGCTTGGTTTTTCTGAATTAACGAGATAATTTTTATTAAAATAAATAAAAATGGCTCGGTTTCTCTGAATTAACGAGATAACTTTTACTAAAATAAATAAAAACGGCTTGGTTTTTCTGAATCAACGAGATAATTTTTACTAAAATAAATAAAAACGGTTCGGTTTCTCTGAATTAACGAGATAACTTTTACTAAAATAAATAAAAACGGCTTGGTTTTTCTGAATCAACGAGATAATTTTTACTAAAATAAATAAAAATGGCTCGGTTTTTCTGAATTAACGAGATAATTTTTACAAAAATAAATAAAAACGGCTTGGTTTTTCTGAATTAACGAGATAATTTTTACAAAAATAAATAAAAACGGCTCTGTTTTTCTGAATTACCGAGATAATTTTTACTAAAATAAATAAAAACGGCTCTTTTTCTGAATTAACGAGATAATTTTTACAAAAATAAATAAAAACGGCTCGGTTTTTCTGAATCAACGAGATAATTTTTACAAAAATAAATAAAAACGGCTCGGTTTTTCTGAATTAACAAGATAATTTTTACAAAATTAAATAAAAACAGCTCAACAAACGGGACATGTTTGAGTTCATTTTAGCCTGCCACAGAACATGCAGAGGGTTAGGCGAAAAATCGAGCCATTTTTATTTACTTTTGTAAAAATTATCTCGTTTAAACAGAGCCTTTTTTATTTATTTTTGTAAAAATGATCTTGTTAATTCAGAAAAACAGAGCTTTTTATTATTTTCGGGTGAATGCAATACGCTTCCGTAGTCGGGTGTGTTTAAGTACAAAAAAAACTATTTTTACCCCCCGAACGCACAACCTGTTCACCATCAGATCTTCTTTTTTTTCTCCTTACATGGATTCATAGTTATTCAAATACTTATTAACATCATCATTATCATCACCATCATCATCAGTAGTAGTAGTATTATTAACACCAAAAAAGTAAAAGCAGGTGCAGAGTATAACAGACAGTGCAGGGAGGAGGAGGGGGGGGGGTATTGTTTGGACTCACAACAGGAACATCTCTAACCAGTACATGCTATCAACAAGCGACAAATAAGATGGAGCCGCAGCTTTGAAACACGATGTTTTTGTCAAAAGACAGTTTCTCGTTGCTTCAGTCGACTGGAGGTCTCGTTTGGGCGAGAAGCGACTCGATGCTGCCGGCGTGGCCTCAGTACTGCGTTTATTTACACTGTAGGGGGGCTGACATAACACTATGTGAACTAGACAAATCACTCGGGACAGGGAGGTGGTGGGGGTCTGAAAAGGTTTGGGTAGTGAGGACTACATGCGGACCCTTAACACAACCCCCTCAGCTCACATCGAAGGCTGATCCTTTTTGTTTTTTTATACATTTTGACATCATTCATAGCAGATTCACTGCTACACAGTTCAAATAAAAATTACAAAAAAACACATTGTGTCAGTGTGTGTGTGTGTGTGATCAAAACACTTCACTTAACCGCCTAACAGGTCACATGAGCCACAATGTTACCATCCTTTCCATAAATAACCACTAAAATAGTGTGATTTTATGCATTATTTCCATAAGGCAAACATTTTAGGTCAGTCAATAGTCTGTGTAGTATTTTACATAAATGACCATCCAGGTGTTAGATTCTCTATTTTCTCATTTAGCATTAATATACACATTCTACTAACGTCACCCCGTTGGTGATGAAGGGAAAACAAGGTGATGAGGGGAAGGACCGAGTCAGACAAATCTGCAAGGCATTCTGGGAGAAAAGAGACAAATCGTGTGTGTGTGTGAGGGAGAAAAACAGAAGAAAGGAGAATAATTCAAACTTGAATTGCGAGTGCAGGTATATATTTTTTCTTTTCTGGGTGGGGAGCTTTCGTGCGTCTGATGCAATGATTCAATGGCTCCTGGAATAATGCATATTCTTTTTGTTCACAGTGATGGGTTCGTAATTAAAGAATTTCATTTCCGTTTTCCTTCCATTGCAGGGGAGAGAGGGAGCGGAGGAGGAAGTGGGGCTTCCAGGGACGTTTAAGGACGATTCCAAACGGAGCGGGGTCCTTACACTTTGAGCAGGAGAGCAGCAGAAAGGGAAACCCAGACACACACGCCGACGACGCTCATCCCTGCATGTAAACCGGCCCCTCGCCCCTGGAGGGCCCCCGGTCCTGGATCAAGGAGAGAGGGATCAAAAAGAGGAGGGGCGGGGGAAGACAAGTGCAAAGTTAGAATCACATACAAAATGAGTTTTTATACTCTGAGGGGAAAATCTCCACATGAGTAGCACTAACATCCATCATAATTTACATTTTCCCCTCTATTTATATTCTGAGGGCCTTCACAGAAGACTTCATTTATATCTATTTGTTGCTTGATTTATTTAATATTCTTTTCCTAAAAACATGGCATAAATTTATTTTTCTGGCTGCTGATTGTGCGTTTTGATTAAGTAAAAGATAAAAAATGATATCCAGAATGCAGCGACTCTGTGAAACCCTTCGACTGTAGCTAAATGTAACAAGCCCTTTGAGCACGGCTTCTAAAAATGTCCAAAATGGGGCTTTATTTCAATCGGACGGCAAAATTACAGTTTGTGTATGGAAATGTAAATCTTTTATTATGAAAATGAGAATTGTTTTCCATGTGGATAAACGGATCAGCTGCTAATGGCTGCAGTCTGTGATTGTACAATAAAAATCCCACTAACCTCATATAATGTGGTGCAAATTTCTGGAGGATTTTATTGATTTCAGTTTTTTTTTTTTTTTGTGCATCGTTAGTAAAAACATTGATAAAGTTAAAATTACTTGGTCATATCTTTTTTTTTTTGACTCGTCAGAAGATAAAGGTGTGTTTACATTTGATGTATTAATCTGATTTGTGAAATCTCTTGTTACAAAGTGATATAAACTAGGGATGCACCGATACCGATACTGGTATCGGCCCGATACGATACAGATACTGGTATCGGCCCGATACGATACTGATACCAGTATCGGTTAAAGTTACCCGATACCAGTGGCTTCACTGTGACTTGTGATTTATGTTGTAGTTTCCTATATTGAACACTAGGGGGAGCTATTGAGCTAAAGAGGAACAGTGTGGGTTGAGAGCTGGAGATGGTGCCAAATAGTTCATTTTATTTGGTTAAAATGTGGAAAACTGCAATAATTTCACTGTGAAATCACAGAAAATGGTTATTTTTAACCTTTTATTTTAGTTTTGTGATCATTTTTAAATATATTTTATCTTTTTTATCTAACTCAAGTTATTTGGTGTAAAAAGCAGAGAAGAAAAAATAAAACCTGCATTCCAATTTGTTGCATTTTTTTGTGTGGTAGAGGTATCGGTACTCGGTATCGGCGAGTACTCAGATTTAAGTATCGGATCGGTTTTGAAAAAAGTGGTATCGGTACATCCCTAATATAAACATGTGTCAACATGAACAAAGATGTCACCCGTTAATGTTCTCAGACCTTAAAAATAAAAGAGCCCCACTGTGATGTTTTCGGTCTTAACTGGTACTTTAACACGGTCAGCTACAAAGACATTAAACACACCTTAAAGGAATACTCCACCGCCAAGGTTTTTTTTTGTCTATTGCCATATTCCTCAGAGTTAGATCAGTGGGCAAAAACTATTTGTAAACAGCACAGCTGTTTTCCTGATCCGGCAGTACTCCTTTAGCTTAGCGTCAAACACTGTAAGTGAATGGTACCAGATAGCATTGCCAGAAAAAACCTCCATAAAACTCACTAAATGGTGATAATAATTCGGCCTAGTGACCTCAGTAAACATATTGACTGCAAGGGAAAATAAAAAGTAACACGAAGGAATTACATGTACTGTTTTTAACTCGGGACTACTTTATGACAAAGAGCAGCTGTAACCCTCCGCTGAACGGCGCAAGGACATGACGCATTTACCATTTGAATTAAAAAATGTCTCTTAGTTTCTACAGTGCAAATTTACTTTAGAAAGGAAGACTTTACTAGTCTAAACTAGACTGTCAGTTCTGCTCTGCAGACTTTGGTCTAGAACAGGGGTGTCCAAACCTTTTAAGACAAGGGCCAAAATCACCAAATTAAAAGTTTTAGGGGCCACAAAATTTAAATAAACAAAAAAATACCTCAAATGTTTTTGTTGTGAATTTTGTTTATTTGTGCTGAGTGCAACATTTTAATGAACAGAGCTAAATATTTGTTTTCTTGTAGAAAAGGATCCTTAAATCTTTGTAAATACAAACATGGGTCATGTAAGTTTTCCTTTAAAAAAAACAGCATCAAAATTCTTGGATTTGATTGGTCGAAATTGTTTTCTAGTTTCTCGGTCTTGAAAATAAATCTGAGTCCATATTTAGTCTAAATTCGTGTGCTTTGTAGTAGATTTGGGCTTTTCTTTAAGACGTGAACAGATAGAGGAACTTAAGGCTTTTACTTTGAAAGAGGATGCATTGGCCGCTTTTCCAACAGGATACGGTAAAAGTTTAATCTACCAGCTGGTTCCGGTTGTTGCTAAGCGGCTCTGATTGGTCCTAGCACTATCCAGTAGCATGTGAAGACAGTTTGATTGACAACCGTTGATCCCGCCCCTATGAAGGAGTCATTTCAGTGGACCGTGACCAGATATGTGAATGTCTGGTTTACCAGGCTAAGACTTTACAGCAAGTTTTATTGAATTATTGGTTTTCTGAAAGAGGTTTGAAAAGCAAAAATCATCTTCAACATTTTGTCTCAAGAAGCAGCACTTTTTTTCTTTTACCCTAAACAAGTTCCTGGCAGACTTCTGGGCCACCATTAGACACGTTTTCTTGGTAAAATGACTTTAACAATCTTTTTTATTTTGTTTGCATGTAAAGAAGAATCAGTCAGTCTTGAAAAAGTAAATAGAAACATCTCAAACAAAGTGGGCAAATCATTTTTTCCAAACGGATAAATAATGTCTGAATATTTTCACCGTGATTTGTAAACCCGGCCCTGTCATTTTTGCAGGTGAGTGAATTGTGCTCTTATTGCTGTAGATGTTTGACCTGTTTGCGCCTCAGTGGTTAACATATACGGCCATTTATCTGAGCAAAAGATGTTATTATTTATTATCAGTAGAGCAAGAGAGCTGGGCGACACTTAAAAGGGCAACTTGGAGAACCCTTAATTACTTCCTCCTTTTTATTTCGTGCCGTCATGCGGTTTGTTAGATTTAAAAGCGCTGATCCTGGTGGCTTATACTCAAGTGTATCAGTATAAAGTGAACGCTACTAGAGACTGCCAGTGGTCTCAGTAATGGACTCATTGATAGAGGGTAATTTCAATAATGTGCCAATTTTGATGTGATTGAGGGTTGTTGATGTTAAAATGTTGCATGTGGTACTTTTAAAATGGTGAAATAAGAGGTAGAACAGGAAAAAAAGTCAGGTGAGGCAGTGACAGCGAGGGACAGCTCATGAATAAAAAATACCACAAAAGTATCCGATTATGGTAGAAATGTGTATTTTTTTGTGCCTGGTTGAGAACAGAACGGAGTTTGTTGCGTTCTAATGATGGCAGGAGGAGATTAGGAGGAAAAGAGGAGGCAGAAGGACAGATGATGGAGAGATAGGCTGACAGAAGTGGCTGCAGCAGTGAAAAAAGAGCCGAAAGATGTATGGGTCTGGCGGAGGAGTGAGTCATTGAAGGGAGACTGGACGAGATAATGGGGAAAGGAATGAAAGAAGAAAAAGGGGTAGATGAAGGACTCACTTAAGATGGTAATGCCAAATGCACTAAAGGGATGGTGATGGAAAATGGAAGGGAAGGAAATCGCTCATTGGGGACGGTTAATGTGAACTGGGCTCGAGAGAAATGACAACTTCTTGGGTAACAGGACAGAACAGAGCGACAGTCTGTGTGTACAGGCAGGAATGCATGCAGACGAGAGATGGGAGTGTGTGTGTGTGTGTGTGTGTGAGTGTGTGTCTGAACGCAAAAAAGAGACAGAAGCTGCAATATAGGCAGGCAGAGCTTTAATGGGGCGGAGAATGACGAAAATGAGAAAAAGGAGGGAGTTGAAGGTTGAGAAAACGCTGCAGTTTGCAGAAGAAAAACAGACATTGTGTATATCGTCGCAGTACAAAGACCCGTCTAACTCCCGGTAGTCACAAAAGACAACGAATTCCTGTTTTACGTGTGTAGTGTGCTAACTTACGAAACAACAGAATGCTGGCGTTGGAAGAGCCCAGACGGTTCGAGGCGAAGCAAGTGTAGTTGCCAAAATGTTTCTCTGTCACGTTGGTGAACAGCAACAGAGAGCGCGTCTTCTCGTTTTTGATCCTCAAGGTGTTGTAGTTGTCCACCAGCCTGGGCGGCGTGGGCGCAGAAGCAAAGGAAAGAAAATACAACAAAAGATCACACATTTAGTGACTCGGCCGTCGTCTCCCTAATCACTGTCCTGTGCTGAAAACTCTCACGCTATGACATCCTAATGGTGTCTCTCTCAGCCTGCTCTGCTCTGCCTCTAAAAATCTTTACTCGTTTTTGTAATCATCGACGTTCTCTGGGACGCATCTCAAAGTTTACTGGAGAAGTTCAGTGTAGGTGTTTCAGAGACAGCAGAAGGTCACCCAAAGAAAACATTTATATAACAACTGCTTATTGATGTCAAAGGTCACTGATAGCAGGCAATAAGCCAAACTATTCTCAGACGGAAAAACTACTTTGACATTTTCCTGTTTTTAATAATTCATTCCAATTGGCTACTTGCACTTCTAAGTGGCCTTTACAAATATTTATCCAAAAAAAGTATCTAAGACCTTAAAATAAATCTCTCAGTTTCATTTTATACTCGAGTTGTTGACAAAACCTCCTAACTCTTTATGAACCGCGACCAAAAGCAGAAGGTACACTGAAAAAAGAGAATAGTTGAACCAACTTAACTGAATTGCTTCAATTGGTAACAAGCAATTGAATTAAGTTTATCCAACTTAAATTAATAAATTTGTACCTAGTAATTTAAGTTGGATAAACTTAATTCAATTACTTGTTACCAACTGAAGCAATTCAATTAAGTTGATTCAACCTTTTCTTTTTACAGTGTAAAGAGTCAAATCATTCTTAGAATATCTGAGCTGTAGTCGAGGTGATGGACTTATTTACCTAAATCTGACCTTTTATTTTGGTTTAGTCAGGACAACTTAAAGTTTTGGGTTCAATCAACGTAAAATCAGTGATGTTCACACTAAAGAAAAAGATAAGTTGAACCAACTTAATTGAATTGCTTCAGTTCGTAACAAGTAATTCAATTAGGTTTCAAGTTGGTGAAACCTGACAAATTTAAGTCAAAACTTACTCAAATCATTTAGTTTCATACAAATCAAAAAAATCAAATCCTTCTGACTGAAATTTATGTAAATTCAACTCAAATTTTTAAGTTTTTCCAAATGAAAAAACTGAATGATCAAAAAGCACATTATCAATGACTTTGAACTTAAAAACTATTTAAATGTAAATCATCTTAAATGTGTGTTTTAGCGTGTTATTTTAGTTTTTACTTTCATTGTAATTAGAATTTCAAGTTGGCTAAAAAGAAAAAAAATCCATTGCAGAGATGGAACATTTTAACATTTATTGTGAGAACATCACACATTTAACTATTTTGCACAGATACAAGTAATAATGCAATAAAGACTTTTTTACACTTTAAAACATTTTCCTACTCTCTGAATGGAGTTGAATATTTATGACTAGCTAAGCCCTGCTAGCAGGTTAGCGACAAAAACTAAGTATTCATAAATACTCAACTCCATTCAAGGAGGAGGAAAACATTTTGAAGTATAAAAAGTGTTCATTGCATAATATTTTTAAAATCATGTGAAACAGTGAGCTGCTTGGTGCTGCATGTTGTTAGCACTGTTACAGTCAGGAGGTTGTGGGTTCGCTTCCCAGCTCTGTGGCCAGCTTGCATGTTCTTCATGCTGTGTGAGTTTTCTCTGGCGCCCCAGTCTCTTTTAAGTTCAAAGTCATTGATAATGTGCTTTTTGATCATTCAGTTTTTCATTTGGAAAAACTTAAAGATTTGAGTTGAATTTACATAAATTTAGGTCAGAAGGATTTGAATTTGTAGAAACTAAATGATTTGAGTGAGTTTGACTTAAATTCGTCAAGTTAAAAAACTTAATAATTTAAGTTGGATAAACTTAATTGAATTACTTGTTACCAGTTGAAGCAATTTAATTAAGTTGGTTCAACTATTCTCTTTTTTCAGTGCAGATGCTGCTTCCTCATTTTAACTCCCTGAAAGCTCCAGACTTCAGGTATTTAGGCATATGTATGAAAAAGTTTTAATTTAAAATGTTTTTTAACTCTCCAACTTCCACATCAAGATATATTTTTTGTTAAATTAGTTTGAGGCAAACAATTTATAAAATAGCATGATAGCTAATACTGACGTACAGCCGCAAGAAATGTTCCCCACACCAGCTGTGTTTTTGTTGCTCTGGTACTCCGTCTTGTGTTGTTATGTCAACAATGTCCTGTGGGTCAAAGGTCATCTGACTCTGTGACAATCCTTCACCCTCTTCGTTCTGTGCAGGATAACTTCTGAGCTTTTTCAGTGTGTATATATATATATATATATATATATATATATATATATAGATTTTTTTTTTTTTTCAAACAATCAATCAAATTTTATTTATAAAGCACTATTCATGCCTGGGGCAGCTCAAAGTGCTATACAGATTTAAAACAAAAATAAAACAATTCCATAAAAATAAAAACTTTTATTCTTTTAATTAATTAATTTACCCAGCTGCTTATTTATTTCTTCTTTTCTTCCTATTTTTGGCAGTTTTAGTCCTCCATATCGGACATAGAGACTAAATGTCAGGTTTAACCTGCCAGTCAGAGGGTTAAAAACAGAAAGCAGATTAAATGGAGAGACTCTGAAATATCATTGAATATGTTTGTACCCATTTTGAGGTTTGAAACAACACATTTAAAAAATCCGAACAACGAATGCGGCTGTGCTGAGTTTGATCTGGGTAAATCAATAAAACTAATGCATTCCTTCTCCTCCTTCTCACCTGCTGTGCACTTCATTTTCTAACTCCCGGACTCGGAGGTGGTTTGGTTCGGACTCACGGATGCTTCCTGCTCACTGATCAATTTAATGTTTAAAACATGTTTATTCTCCTCCGTTATATTCGTGTTTACAGATAGACGTGTGTGTCCGGTAAAAGAACCAACATTGTTCTGTTTAGGAATCAGAACCTTGACTTTGGCTGCTGCAAAATACAGAATGTAATCAGATAGAAAAAAAAAGACTTTATTGTGGAGCTCAGTGAAAAATCGTCTCATTTAACCAACCTTCTGTAGTCTGGATTATTCAGCTGTCATCTCTAAAAAGAGTGATGTGTAGGATTTAGTGACATCTAGTGACAAAGCTGCACTTTGTTACCAGTTCAGACTCCTTTCAGGTCCAGATTAAAGCCAGTTATTTCAGTAAATTCTAGGGATGCACCGATACCGGTATCGGTACCAGTATCGGTTAAAGTTACCCGATACCAGGAACCAATACCAGTGGCTTCACTGTCTGTGACTTGTGATTTCTGTTGTAGTTTCCTATATTGAACACTAGGGGGAGCTATTGAGCTAAAGAGGAACAGTGTGGGTTGAGAGCTGGAGATGGAGCCAAATAGTTCATTTTATTTGGTTAAAATGTGGAAAACTGCAATAATTTCACTGTGAAATCACAGAAAATGGTTATTTTTCACCTTAAATTTTAGTTTTGTGATCATTTTTATTAATATATATATATATATTTTTATCTAACTCAGTTATTTGTTGTAAAAAGCAGAGAAGAAAAAATATAACCTGTATTCCAATTTGTTGCATTTTTTGTGTGGTAGAAGTATCGGTATCGGCGAGTACTCAGATTTAAGTATCGGTATCGGATCGGTTTTGAAAAAAGTGGTATCGGTACATCCCTAGTAAATTCAATTCAGCTGTAATAAAATTAAATTCACTGTATTATAGTCTAATCAAATTGTGTCTTTCTAAAGGAAGCAGGAGGCCGTAATGAAGCTTCCCATTCTGAGCAGCACAGTATGAGGGAGACAGTGGAAAGAAAACCCTTTAGAACAGGAAGAAACCTCCAGCAGGACCGAGCTTGACTGTTTGACTCATCAAACTGTGCGAACATCTTTACCCTTTTGACCACTTGGTACAGTCTAAAGGTTTTACTGGACCATAACCAGAAAATTATGATCATGTTAGAATTAAACAAACATTACCTCTACTCCATTATTCTGTATAAATCTATTATTATCGCTTTACATTATGCTATAATATTTACTGACCTAAATTAATTGTGAAAATACATTTTTGTGGGTGTGAACATTAAAGGTTTAAGTTTCATTTTAAGGTAACACAGCCTTACATCTGGCTCACACCGGGTCTGGAACAGACGCGGTCCGATTTCCGTACGGCTTCTGTACCAACACTCGTCTTCTCGTTCTTTTGTTGAGGATTATTTATTCACGTGGCTTGTTCTACAATGGGTAAGCACAATCCATTTTTATGTAGTTTAATGTTATGTTGTTTTGTCTTTTAAATATCCAAATCGTGTTAGCTTTAGCAACGTAGCTAAAGGTTTTATTTTGAAATATATGGAATGAACTTCGCCGGTCCGTGTCTCACTTCCTGTCTGGCCCGTGTAATTACTTTAAGGCCACAAAAAGCCGGTTGCGGCGTCCAGAATAAACAGACTTGATGCAGAAAGTTAGCGGAGCTCTGCATCCACCGCAGCCGCACCAGAGCCGGTGTGAATGCTCTGATTGGACTCCATGTTTTTTGTCCTTACGGAAGCCTTAAGCCATGTTTCCATGGCAGTTACGGTTCGGTGGAGGGTCCTCGTAGTCCGGTACGGGTCCGCTATTTCAGTTGAACGTTTCTATCAGCTGTCGGACCCTCACTCGGCAGGCGGGGTTAAACGTAGATGCGTATCATCGCGTCATGCCAGCGCTGTCCTTATATGGGGATTTTAATTTCTCCAGCTTGGCCCGACATTGTTCTGCTGTCTGCTCAAATCCTTCAACTGCATTTTGGGAAACTTCTTTATGAACTCTTTCATTTTTTTACCGATCCATGTAGTTTGTCCTGAACGCAGCTGATCGCTGAATGTTTGGAGCTCTGAAAGTGACCAAACCTGGTGCTACATCCTGGCATTTTATCACTTCCGTGTACAACAATGGTTGGATCTCTGCCCGACAGACCCGAGGCGCGGAACCGGGTTCAGCCGCGGTGAATCCGCAGATGGATTTACTCGCGGTCGGACCCGGCTGGTCGAGCCGCGGGTCTCGGGTCTGGGTCCGTGAATCCCTCGCGGTCCGACCCGCCCGGTCAAGCCGCGGCACCGGGTTCAGCCGCGGTGATTCACTCGCGGTCCGCGGCTCGACCTGCTGGGTCGGACCGCGAGGGATTCACGGACCCAGACCCGAGGAGGCGGAGACCCGCAATCCGCCGCGATGAATGAATCCCTCGCGGTCAGCGGCTAGACCGGGCAGGGTCCAGCCACTGACCGCGAGGGATCACTCACTGATCCAGACCTTAGGAGCCGGGTCCAGCGTTACAGGGCGGATTGTTTTTACTTCTCACTTTAGTAATAATAAAATAATGCACTCCAGGGTTTGTTTTGCTCGTCACAAGCAGTGATCAGTGGTCTGTGTTGAACGCCACAGCTCCGCCCTAACCGTACCTGCTCTATGGACCCCCAGCTCAAGAGGACCATTCATGGTCCGGTACGGATCGGTTGTATGGACCGGTTTTACAATGGAAACAGACAAAATAGCAATCCGACCCGCACCAAACCGTACCGACCCCTGCTGTGGAAACACGACTTTACAGAAACCAGACTGCATCCATTCCAGAGGCGGTGTGAACTCGCCTTTATGATCACATTTTAATAAAAGAAAAAGAAAAGATGAGCTCCACACATAAAACTAAAGCACATTCTTCAGTTTTAGTCAGACTTTAGCTCTATTATCGGTGCTTCACACAAATGACGATTTTTTTTACAACTAAATGACACTGACAAACATTCATACAAGAGGAAATAGTCATATATTTCCATGCATTCATTCTATTAGAGGCTGTAGGAATGCTTTTACATATTTTAATGGTGGTGCTATTTAAATGTGCTTAAAGCCACTGCAGCAGGCTCCTTAATAATGAAAAACATTTCAAAATCTGTTCTCACTTCCAAAGAGAAAATCAAAAAGGGCATATTTAAAAAGCTCCAACTCAGATTCAAAACCAGACAAACACATTTTAAAAAACACCAGAGAGTTGGCCAGCTGTCTCACCTGTGATCGTCTCTGTACCACTCAAACGAGGCCGGAGGAACCGCCATTGCATCACAACGTAAAACGGCGGTCTTCCCCAAATGGGCGGGCATGTTCTTCATGTCTGTGATCATGGGGGGGTCTGGCAGGAAAACGAGTAAACAAACAGAGAGAGGGGAGTCGGTAATGACCACACACCTGCCTGCACTGACAAGGTCTGGCTGGAGTTCCCCACTAGGTTGACAAAAAGCCTCGAGAGAATGAAATTAAAACGTATGCATGTACAGCATTTCCATATATTATTAATACATAATTATGCACACGAGGTTGAGCTGAAGTATCACCAGCGGGCTTTGTGTTCTGCACACGGAGGGGTACTTACAGTTGACTGTGACTTTGACCTTGCGCCGATCAGGCGGAGCCACGCCGTTGTGGGTGATGCATTCATAGTCCTCAGCCTGCTGCCTCTTGATCTCCGTGATGTCTAAGAACTCCCCCTCACTCACCAGTCCATCTAATTGCACAAGAGGTGAAGTCAAAGGTCACCATATATCAAAAGCAAGGTGACTCGGAGAGCAGATTTATGGTCCACTACTTGAGGTACAGCATGCGCGCTTTAGGCTTAAGGCGCTTACGGAGCACTGGCAAGGCCGAAGTCGTGCAGATAACAGCAAATAAAGCATTTTTCAATTCTGCTTTGGTGCATTGACATACAGAGACGTGATGAGGTGAAAATCAATGGCGTTAAAATCAAATCTGCAAGATGAAACAGCTCCAAACACTGCAGTATATGAAGATAATGAATTTATCAACAAGCACTAATGAAACATCTGTAATCAACAGCGTTCGTCTCAGGCTGGTCCAGTAAAACGACGGCTGACGGATATTTTTTTATTGCACTGACTAATACAGATGAAGTCAGGGCCGGATCTAGCCAGCCCCACTAAGGGGGGCAGGTAGAATATCAGGGGGGGCCAGTCTGGACATGCATATTTGGTCATCACATCCCCCCCAATCCCTTAAATGCATCAAAAACTACGACATCATCATATCAGTTCCTCTATCCATAGATTTATGTTCATATCTGATCCCTACCCTCTGCATTTACCCGGGCTTGGGACGGAACAAGTAGGACACTGGCTGATGCCCTGTTGAGGCTGACCTCATCTGGTTAGGTTTGGTTTTTGTTCTTTTTTGTGTTTTTTTTTTTGTTCTTTTTGTGTTTTTATGTTTTTAGTGTGTTTTTTGTGTTCTTTTTTGTGGTTTTTGTTCTTTTTTGTGGTTTTTTTTGTTCGTTTTTGTTCTTTATTGTGTTTTTATGTTTTTTTTGTTCGTTTTTGTTCTTTTTTGTGTTTTAATGTTTTTTGTTCTTTTTGTGTTTTTAGTGTGTTTTTTGTGTTCTTTTTTGTGGTTTTTGTTCTTTTTTGTGTTTTGTTTTACTGTTCTGTTTGTGATTTTTGTTTTGTTTTTTGTTAGGGATGGGCCGATACCGAAACCGGGTATCGGTTAAAGTTACCCGATACCAGGAACCGATACCAGTGGCTTCACTGTCTGTTAGTGATGGGACCAATTAACACTGATCAGTGGTCTGTTCGCAACTGACAGCCACACCCATTGGCACAGCTGCACCTTTGACAATGAAGGCAGCTTGACTTCTTTTGTTATCTTGAAAGTTTTAACTCATCCTATTGAAAAACAGCCATTCACACCTCCAACCGATTCATCACCCAAGCCCTTTCCCAACAATAACTCCTCTCCACACCCCTCCCTTTCACCCTCAGAGCCCCTGCCTGCATTAACAGGCTTTTGTTTGTTTCGCCATGAAATTAAAAAGTGAATACAAAGCAGGCGTGCATAGTGCTTACAGTCACCCCCAATAAAATGAACGGTTCTCTACAAAGACTCGGTTCTCCTCGTTCACAGTGAAGAGCCGTTCAAAAGATTTGGTTCGTTCATGAACGTCAGATCACTACTGTCTGTGACTTGTGATTTCTGTTGTAGTTTCCTATAGTGAACACTAGGGGGAGCTATTGAGCTAAAGAGGAACAGTGTGGGTTGAGAGCTGGAGATGGTGCCAAATAATTCATTTTATTTGGTTAAAATGTGGAAAACTGCAATAATTTCACTGTGAAATCACAGAAAATGGTTATTTTTCACCTTATATTTTAGTTTTGTGATCATTTTTATGAATATATTTTATTTTTTTGATCTAACTCAGTTATTTGTTGTAAAAAGCAGAGAAGAAAAAATAAAACCTGTATTCCAATTTGTTGCATTTTTTTGTGTGGTAGAAGTATCGATATCGGTACTCGGTATCGGCGAGTACTCAGATTTAAGTATCGGTATCGGATCGGTTTTGAAAAAAGTGGTATCGGAACATCCCTATTTTTTGTTCTTTTTTGTGTTTTTTGTTTTTCTTTCTTTCTGTGTCATTCATCAGTAGCTACTTTGAATGAGGACAAACGGAAGAGAGCGCTCACTCTGACCATTTTTCACTGAAACATTTTTGAAATTTGTTATTTCTGCATGCAATCGCGTTGGGGGGGGCAGTCATGGAATTTGGGGGTGCAATGCCCCCCCTTGCCCACGCCTACATCCGGCCCCGGATGAAGTGCAACGTAACACTCTCTGACATTAGTGACACCATTACTTTTAGAACATCATGGGAACGTGTAAAGCGCCGGATGCATCGGGGGAAACGGCTAATTCACCACATTACACGGTGGGAAGAAAAGTCCGCCATTATTTGATGTTGACAAACTCCCAGGTGCAGCTAAAACCAAATTAGTCAGTCTCGCACTTTCCTTCTCTTTTTCCTCGGGCGACGAGCGTCTCTTCTGAGGAGTGGAGTCGAGGGAACAGACTACAAGTTATTGCTCCTTCATGTGAGGGAATAAACGCTGGGGGTGTTATTGGCTTGACGGAGAGCGAGAGTGCACCTCTTTCTCCCACGAAGCCTCAGCAGCCGGCTGTCTACAGCCTCCAAAAACCATTAGGCATTCTTTCACCTCCCCCTTTAACCAATTAAAGAAGTTAGACTCTGGAACACAATATAATTTATAATCTCAGCACTAACAAGGAAATCTGCTGCTCTCTTCTCCACCACCTCCAGTCCATCGGTGGACCTTTAGCTCCCATCATGAACGGCTCCAGAGGGAAACGCGCTCGCACAGAAGAGACTGAACGCCACAAATATTCCTGTCAGATTAGGGCTGCGCTTCTAATTGAAGATTATACTGGAGGATTATTAGTGTGGCTACTGAGCTGGAGACCTTATTTTTTCTTCTTATTTTGCAGCTGCTGCAGCAGAAGCTGAGCAGCGGACGTCAACCGCAGCTTTATTCGCCACCCGAGAGAGTTCAGGCAGCTGCCGGGTGTGGCGGTGGGCTGACTGTTGTTCACTCGTTCCATTAGTTTAATAAATAAACTGTAGCTCCCTCGTGACATCCTGAAGCATCCAGCTTTAACGGAAAGGGAGGAGGTGTGCTGGTACAAATAGGGGGGATAGAATCAGACGATAAACACGGAATAAATCACAAAAGGTTGCAACAGATGACTTCCAAGAAATAAAAATGACAAAGGAAATCAAATATGGAAATGAGCAAGTGCTTGATTGTGCATCACAGATAGAGTTATTATGTAAGGGGCTGAATGGAACCACACAAACAAGATAAAGGAACCGAGAGGGAAGGACTAAAAGATGTCAAGTTGTTTTTTCTCTATGAGCGCTTCGTCGACAGCTCCTACAGATTGCGTGGTGTAATATGACGGCCCTCTCCGGCTTCGTCCCCTGAGATCTGCGGACCTGCCGTGCACACTTCTCCACACTTTGGTGGGAGATCATATCTGAGCAGAGCCGGCCTCTGGCACTCCTACAACAGTCCGTAAAATACAGCTCCATCAACCACTTATGGCTTTTGAAGGAGGCTAACTCCTGACCACCAGAAATAATTGGATCCTACCTCGGAGGAGAGGAGGAGTGTGAATGAAGAGCAGGAGGGGAAAGAATCAGGACCGCTGGCTTTCCCTACAGTGAAACCGCGCTCCAATTCCCCGGCGGCACCGTAAGCCCGTCTGGATCATCAGGGCACTCGATTTCTGGGCTGCTCTTACATTTCCATTACAAAAACTACAGTCACAGGGAAGAGGTCTAACGTTTGAAACAGCGAGGGATGAACGGGACTGTTTACAGTGAGGGGTCGATCTGTAGGTTGGTTCTGATTGTGGAACATCTGATATAATATCAGGGCTTTTTTTCATCACCAAATATTATAATGGATCGTATAACATTCCAGTAAATGATGATGGGTAAACACTTGGCATTAAACTGTTAGTTTAATTCAGTTTATTTATAAAGCTACAGGTCACATCTCACAGATCTGAACAATGAAACAAATCAAGATCACTTCAGGTCCAGATTCAGCCCTACTGACTGCAGTAAATGTAATAAAATTAGATTCATTATAGAATAATTTGTCAAATTTGCACTATATAAAGATTCAGCCTGTGAGCCTCCTGTTTCTGGCCCTGGAGACATGTACTGTGTACCCTAATAGTAGGGCTGGCCGATATGGCCTAAAAATTAAATCTCCGATTTAAAAAAAAAAAATCGATTTACGAATTTTTTCCGATTTCCCCCCTACACATAACAAACCGCAGACAACATAGGGCCCTATGATTTCCGCGATGCAGAAAAAACGGACGGAATCAGGGAAATCCCCAAACAAATTGGAATTCAGTATAAAACGTGGAATCTCACGGAATTCTCTTAATTAGTAAAGAAAATAATATTTTTTGAAGTGTTTTGGCCACCGCCGCCACCGTACCTGCGCACGCAGAGCTCAGTCTCCACACAGAGGGAAAAAAGACGGTCCGCTTCGACAAAGTCTCACTAAAACACCTCCAGAAAATTCAACACCGCGAAGTTTAGAGCAAAGCTCAGGGCAGAACAATATCCAGATGACCTTTATGAATCTGAAGAATGACTTCTCTTTAAGTTTAGTCGACAGACAACGGACTGGCAGCGTAATGTGATGAGCTCCGAGTCAGAGTCACGTCTGAAAACAGGCAGCAGCGTGGAGCCGGTCGAACCGTATACGGAACATTCAGCTAAATTAATAGAAACGAGTCGTGAGGTTATTGGAATTTGGGAAAAGATAAAACGGATTTTATAGGGCCCTATATGTGCAAAGCGACTGCTTCTGTGATTGTTTTTACTGTTGTTGTTGTCGCTAGCCATAATGCTATGTGGAACTATCTCTACGGAAGCTCCAGGGAGCCAAAATTATGCCGTTACACAAAAACTCGATTTACTTGTTTTTTAAATCGCCCGCAACCAAAAATTCGAATTAATTCATTCAATCGATTTTAGGCCTTTCGTTCATAAAATCCACCGCGATTTGACGCAGAACCTCCTGCGCAGGAAGAGGAGCTGCTGCTGTATACGAACCCCCCATCCCCCAGACTGCAGACCTACACCGGTGGTTTGCTTTTTTTGACAAAAGGTGTTTTAAATATTTCTGTTGTACTGAACCCATAGTATTAGCCAGCGAGCCGTCCTGCTGGTTTTAAAAAATGACGGCCTAAATCACAAGAGACGGCTTATGAATTTGATGACAAAGCCAACCTCGTTATGTTAAATATCTAATTGCGAATTTTCATTTTGTGCAAGTAAAATAAAATCTGAATGTTACGGTCCAGCACCTTGGACAGCGCCGGTGCACTGCCGGCCGACCTCCTCCCGTTCACTCCAGCCGTCAGCTCGCCGGAGGACCGCGCAGCTGCGTCCAATCCAGGACTGCATAAAAGCCGCGTCAGCCGGTCGTTCTGGGGCGGGTTCTGCTGTCCCCCTGGGTGTGTGTGATCCATGTAGAGAGCTTATAGCAGTTTTAAGTATTTTAACTAGAGTGATTATTGGTGTAGGATTCCACTTTTTAACTTTGTCTTGTAGTGTCTAGTTTTTAACCTCTCCAGACTTTATTCTGTTTTACCTGTAAATTATTCAACGTCGTATTTATCAGTAATTTATTGATAACTTGAATAGAGGAGTGATTTTATGTTATTTATTCCCGTTGGTCGGGTTGTTTGATTTAAAAAGTTCCTCCTCCTGTTTTATTTTGTATAAAGATATATTCTTTGATTTGAATTGAATATGTGGATTTTTGTCTGATGACTGAGGACTTTTTGTCTGAGGACTTTTTGTCTGATGACTGAGGACTTTTTGTCTGATGACTGAGGACTTTTTGTCTGATGACTGAGGACTTTTAGTCTGACGACTGAGGACTTTTAGTCTGACGACTGAAGACTTTTTGTCTGATGACTGAGGACTTTTTGTCTGATGACTGAGGACTTTTTGTCTGATGACTGAGGACTTTTTGTCTGATGACTGAAGACTTTTTGTCTGATGACTGAAGACTTTTTGTCTGATGACTGAGGACTTTTTGTCTGATGACTGAGGACTTTTTGTCTGATGACTGAGGACTTTTTGTCTGATGACTGAAGACTTTTTGTCTGATGACTGAGGACTTTTTGTCTGATGACTGAAGACTTTTTGTCTGATGACTGAGGACTTTTTGTCTGATGACTGAGGGCTTTTTGTCTGATGACTGAAGACTTTTTGTCTAATGACTGAGGACTTTTTGTCTGATGACTGAGGACTTTTTGTCTGTTGACTGAGGACTTTTTGTCTGAGGACTTTTTGTCTGACGACTGAGGGCTTTTTGTCTGATGACTGAAGACTTTTTGTCTGATGACTGAGGACTTTTTGTCTGATGACTGAAGACTTTTTGTCTGATGACTGAGGACTTTTTGTCTGATGACTGAGGACTTTGCTTTGAACCTCACCGTTTTGTGTTGGCCTCCTTCTCCACTCCTAGACAGAAAGCAGGTCGTAACACCGAATATCGCCAAAGCCGGTCGGCAAAACGACGAATTACAGAAAGTACGCAGCTAAAGTCTGTCAGCAGCACGAGAGCAGCAGCTGTAGTCAGATCATCAGCGTGTACCGACGAGGACGATATCACACTGGCAATGTGGATTTAATGAAAGAACTACAGCTCTGTCTGAGACACCACATGTAGCACGCAGGTCGGATCCGCCCTTCCTGAGCTGAACCATCTGAAAATCATAACAATGCCCTGACATGGAGCCATCAACCTCCCAGGTAAAGTCAGGCTCTGGTCCAGCTCACTGGGTCCTTTGTACTGTTAAAGACCCCAAAATGGCCAAATTCTCAAAATGGTATAACTTGCTGTGATTAATACACCGGATACCTCAGCAATACGCCACCTCGCGCCCGCGGTGTTGGCAAGTCTTGTACTCACAAGACGGAACGGCGTCCTGACACAGCGCGCCGTAGGACGCCGCTTGTCAAATCGCGTGATAGTCACAACATCACGCGGGAATTGAAAACTGGAAGCGGGAAGTGAATCCTTTGTTTATGTGGTCAGAGCTGCCGTCGTGTGTGTGTGTTTCAAAATGGGTCGTGACACAAAACTGGTGCGAACCTTTAGCGCGATGGCGGCGCCTCGCGTTTCTGGGACGCGTTGTGGCGATCTCTGTGTGAGTGATCTGACGGACTAAAATGGGTTTTAATCAAAATGACGGCGCGGGCGTGAAGTGGCGCAGCGCTGAGGTCTCCGGTGCATTCTAGCCTTAATGCTCCTCTACCTGCTGCCTTTCACCATCAGCAAACTGATCATCACAGCAGGCTGAGATGATGAGCGTCTTTCACATTTTTTCATTCAAAACAAAAAAACATGAGCAAACAGAATTTACTCAAAAAAATATGAATAAAAAGGAGCAGAAAGAAGAAAAAAACCCTAGAATTCTGCCTCTTTTTCCACAAAAGAACAATAAATTTCCACCACATTCCTGTTCTCGCTTTCAAACCGAGTCACAGCTTCATTTACATTTCTAAATTACCTCATGTTTTAAAACATTTTAACATATATTTAATTTATTTTAATATATATATATATATATATATATATATATATATATACACCGGAATATATTTTTAAACACTTTGCTGGCAGAGCAAAAGTGGAGGACACCCACCTCTTCCTGTGGGAGAGCCACTTTCCCAGTTTCTGGCTGATACCCTGACTGAACCCATACTAAACCATGGCCCTCATGCCAATTACATACTGTAGGTGACTTGGGCATACCATTACACACCCATATTAACCATTGTAAAGTAAAATGTAACTTATTTCCTAGTGAGAATGGTCTAATCCCAATCTTTATCCTGATCCCTGATCAATAATCCTGTTCTGTTTGACTCTCTTTGCTCACATGATCTTAAAATTGAATGAAACTGTAACAGGACACTACTGTGACTCCAAACTGGGAAATGAGTACAAAATAAAGAAATACTAAGGAATTAGTGTTAAAGAGCACTTGTCTCTGCATCTATTGATCACACCTTGTTTGTGACATTCTTTCTGAGCTAACTGTCACAAGTCAGGAATAAATATTTTGCAGACATTTTACAGAGAATATGATTAAACTACAGAAATGTGTGGTGAATAATTACAGCAGTGAGCAGCCCGCTGCTGTCAAACACAGATCGAACATCCATGCAGGTTTGATTTGATTAAAGACGGGGACGTCATTTAGGCCAAAAACTTCCTTCAAGAAACTGCAGAAATGCATGGATTTGGGAAATGACAGGATGTTTTTTTGCACATTTGTACAGTTAATTATCTCCTGTAATCTTTAATTAGGTAGGTTGAAGAGTCGTCTCTGTACACATCTCCCAGGTTTGGTGGCGCCGTCTCATTTAGATCATGTTTACTGTCTGACTGTCAAAACATCACGTGCTTTCTCAGAGACTTAAAACCCGCTATGAACACTTTCAATAAGTCTGCACATCAGTAGCTTTAGCCCGAGGAAACGATGCACAGTTCAAAGTGCATTGACGTACTAGGGTTACCAGGGGGAACCCAGAGGTGTTTTATAACTAAAATCAAACAAAATGGAGGAGAACAAGACCTAAGGTGGAGAGAAGTTCACGTGTAAACACCTTCAGTGTGCCAAACTGTACTGCTGCACAAGTTCTCTGCTCTAAAAATGTTAGCAAGTCGAATAAGGCCTGTGTTTTCAAGACATAAAGACACTAATCAGATGATTTAATACTGGTTCTAACGAAGGTAAATGAGCATTTTATGGTTCTTATAATGAGTTTTGTTAAAATAATTCACCCAAGCTGGATGAAACTCTTTAAGAGAAGCTCAGAGTCTGAGGGGTTCATCCAAACTTCAGACATTCAGATAAGAGAGTGAATCCAGAGAGATGCTAACTCATGATCAGCGGTCGACACAATTCACTCAGACGCTGAACGGTTCTCAGCAGATGGTGCTTTGGCAAACATCTGAATAACCAGACTTTTGGTAATGATGTTTTGCTTTATACCCTAGTCCAGCGATTCCCAAACTTTTTTTGCCGCGCCCCCCCTTCTATGTCCCAGCCGTGTTCGTGCACCCCCAATCCCCGGATGGAGACCTTTGACATTTGAACAAATTCCTGGTACCTACGAATCATTAATGTTACAAATTTTCAATACTTTTGAGTGTTTAATAATTAAATCATATGTAACCGAGGATTACTGTGAGAGTGACGCGTCCTACGGTCGGTAAATGCCCCTCGCATTTCCATGTGATGCTCTTATCTTGTAAAGACGGCGGGTGTGTATGGGGGAGTGCTGATCAAATGTGTGGAAGTGAGCAGGAGGTTACTACACTGGTTTAAGCTGACGGTTCTCTTAACTAACTGCTTAGTGTTTTTAAATTAAAACCCAGCTCCATTAGCCATTAGCTCATCGGCAGCAGAAAGTAGTGCTGCATCTTTAGTAAAAACAAAAGAAACAAAGAAAGCGACTCACCATGGAGTTGATTAAATCAGGACACACATGGAATCAATCAGCAGAGTTGTTACAAGCTGTCAAGAAGGATTCTTTGAATAAATAATATCCATTTGACGAGGTAAACAGTCCAGCAGCTCCTCACAACTTTGCCCCGGAACTAATAGTAAAAGTTATCGTCGCCTTCAAAATAAAGGTCTGCTCGAAAGAGTTCACATGATTGACAGAAAAAAGACTCAGAGTTCCTCCAAATATTGTCCGACAGCTCCACACAATAATGGTATACATGTTTATTTACACATTTTTACTGAGTGGGGGGAAAAACACTGTAAATGTGTCATTATTTCACATTTCCGCCATTACAGTTTTCATCTTGCGCACCCCCTAGTGGCAGCTCGCACCACAGTTTGGGAATCCCTGCCCTAAATAGTACAGTTCTGCTATTTTCTTCTTCAGAGCTGACAAACCTTTTTATTGAGAAGTTTTTGTTGTGCTTTTACTACAATTAAACTGTAAATGGAGAAAAGACAATAAATACAAAATAAGATAAACTGTCGCTATCAGGCTAAAACCTCATATCTCCATTATTCTGATGTCTTTCTATAAATCAGCTCTTCTTGTCGTCTTTCACATCTATCAGTGGTTTAATGGATGATATCTCTAAGACGTGTTAATAAGAGCCTGTGACGTGACGATCCAGGGCTCGTGACACCTTTTCTTGAAATGCCTGCATTTAAATGATATGAGATTTTTCCAGATGGTACCGAAATGCTTTAAAAATAGTCCTTGAAGAACGAGGAATGTTCAAATTCATTTTAGTGACAATATTAGGCAGAAACATGGACTGAACACATCTGCATTTAGCTGAGATCAGTAAATAAAACGAGCATGGAGCTGACATCCACACCCCTCTGACTGAACCATCCAGCTCTACGTCCTGTCACTGGTGCGTTACCTGCCGTGTCGTGGTGAAAATGAAGGAGGTGGTGGCTACGAGAGCCAGTCTGGGACGGTAACATCCGGTCTCAGCTGAATGCAGACAAACTGCAGCTGGGTCAGCTTCCTTTGACCTCGGAGGAGTTCTGCTTCCTTCTAATCCAGAGCTACCTGCTACAGCTCCCCCATACACACACTTTCCATCCAACTTCTCTCTTCTCTGCCCTCCCTGCAGTTTTCCTCTGCAGTCTCTGAGTAATGGGGACAGATGGCCAGCAGCTTCTTGCTGTTTCTTTGGGCTCAACAACCCCCGCCTATCTCCAGCGCCCCTGGTCTACTGCAACTGATGGCTTGGTTGCAGAGACTCTCATGGAATAGCAATGTGGGCCCTATCTCATTCTCAGCTCGCTGAGGGGTTATGAGGGGGGGGGGGGATTACTGCTGACAGAGGAGAAATGCTGTAGGCTTTCACGAAAGGACAACTGCACAGAGTTTGTGATGTGAAGTCGTGTCTGCGCGTGTGTGTTTGTTGCAGGTGTGCACTCATGCATGCCTTCCTTTTCTCCTGTATACTTTGGTGTTCCTGTGGGTGTGTGTGATCTCCACTGGGCTTGTCCCCGCCTGAGGTACTGTGCTATATTCTGTAGCATCACAAACAACAACTGTGCAGAGAAGGACAATACGTGCAGGCAAACCGGGGGACAAACACAGGAGAGGAGGGGGAAGAGACCTCTGAGCAGACCCAGAGCTGCCTGGAAGTACAGCAGTACAGTTGTTTGAGCATTTATTGGCCTAACAGTATAATTACAGCCTGTTGAGTGGCTGTTTGCACTGACCTATTTATTTTTGTCATCTTGCTGCTGCCCTTCATCTGCGTTGCTGCTGCGAGAGTCCAACTAAAATCACGACGGATGACTTTAAACTTGAATCTTTTGCAGCTAAAGAAATGTGCAAAATGTGCGTTTCTGAACAGGTTTAATCAGAGAAAATGCTGTTCAGACCAACATCCTCATACTGGAACACTGTTCTAATGTCTTATATCTGAAGATTTTAGGTGTAGTGTTGTTAAAGTTGAGAATACAACAGATATTATACAAAAAAACAACAAGTTAGTGGATCATCTATCCATCCATCACCTCCCGTTTATTCAAGGTCTAGAAAGAAAGTGGTCCAGGAGGGAAACCCCGATATTCCACTCCCCAGCAGTGACATGATCCAGATCCCAGTTAGGGCTGGAGCAGAAGAGTCAACAGTAAAATAAGAAGCTCCTTCTTGACCATAACAGACCAGAGCAAGGCCTTTGTTCAGGGGGGCCGCCAGGGATTTTGGGCCCCATCAAAAAATATCAAATTAGGCCCAGTGGCGGCTCATCCATTGGCGCAGTGGGGCTCCGCCCTCCCTGATGTGAAGGGAGAAACATGTTAAAAATATATCATTTTAGATTCACCGATCATTTTCACTGAATTTCCTTCAACGTTTATCTGTCAGGACTTCAGCAGAGGTTTGTCTCCCATAAACATCAACAATCTTTTTATAGAATAACTTCAAATTGTGATTTTCACCTGCCAATAAAGTGATTCCAGTTTACCTCTGATGGATTAGATCTGCCTTAAAATGACTTTATTTCAGTCTTATTAATTTCATTATCATGTTTAGGTATTTGGGGTATTTAACATATTTCTAAGAACTTAATGTGCTGTGATGTTGAAAATGAAATTAACAGGACAGAAATAAAGTATTTTAAAGGTAAATTATGTGGAGAAAAAAGTACATTATGCTTTAATCTTGTTGCTGCAAATAAAAAAATATAAAATAAAAAAAAAAACTATTTAAAGCAGGGGTGTCAAACTCATTATGGTTCAGGGGCCACATGCAGACAAATCAGATGTCCAGTGGGCCGGACCAGTACAACCCTAAAATAATGACCTATAAATAACAAGTGCATGTTTTTCTCCTTGTTTTCGTGCAAGAAAAATTACAAGTACATTTGAAAATCTTCACATTTATTCAAAAACTCTTTTACAAAACACAAGATAAACAAATATTTCTTAAGACAATTGTGCAGAAGTACACAAAACTTTTATTGTCTTAAAATATTAATAATAAAATATTTCCAACATGTGGAAACACCTGGATGAGAGAATCATTTTTTGCAGTGTTCAGACTGACCCACGGTCTGGTCTGGAGGCTCTGCCTTGTTTTAATGAGGGTCTCCATATAGACTATGTGGGTTTGTTACTGGTTTATCTTTTCAAATAGGGTTAGGGTCTGGGTTTGAGGAACTCAGTGTTTCATCTAAAACTGTATAAAACCAGTAAATCCAGGTGATGCTGACTGGACTCCATCAGTTTCACCATGGTTTCATTTAGATCAGGTCTGAGGGAAAACCCAGATCTGGATCCAAACCCATTCAGGTCTTTGTTCCTCAGTGGCAGGATGGTGATCTGTGCGCCCAGCTGATGTCCAGCTCTCTAGTTAAAAATATCAGCTTCAGCTCAGCGATGCTGCCGCTGGCGTGCGTGTCGAGTGTTGAGCCAGTAACGAACCAAAGGCGCGGACCAGGACGCACAGAGCGCAAACGCTCCAGTTTGGGAACTGATCTCTGTGCGTAACGCGATCGGAAGCCCTGGCCTCACGCTGTGACTAGATATACGGAGGATTCATCACTGGCCAAGTTGACAGGAACAGCGCGCAGGACGGCAAGTTCTGTGGCGTGCTGTGGCTCTTCAGCTTGGCTCAGTCAGCTGTCATCCAACAAACGTGCTTTGGATGCGACCCGCTGTTACCACTGGCTGGAATGGCTAGAGACGTGCAATTTCGCCGCCGATCCTTTTCGGTTTTTGTGGTGAAAGGACGGAGCGGAGGGCTGAGTTTTACGGCGACCGCGTAGACAGGTGAAGCGAGTGGGGTGGGCTGGATCCTCCGAAGGAGGACCTTGGCACGGGCTGCGTGCGTCAAAAAGGATGATGAGTCTGAAAACAGCTGTAAAGTTAAATTAAGGCAAAACTCTGCTGAAGTCCTAACAGATAAATGTGTTTTAGAGTGTAAATATTGTTTGATTGGCCAAAAATTGATCTTGAACCTGTTAGTCACTCTGAGACAGCCTTCATTCAGCTGTGCACTAGGAGCTGTGGGCTACATGGAGCGATGGGCTCCTGCGATGAATGTTCACTTCAGAATGCCTTCTAACTGTCAGGACAAACACTGTAGTACAGGGTACATTTTAGGACACCCTCAGTCGTCAGACAAAAAGACTTTGTCTGACGACTGAGGACTTTTTGTCTGACGACTGAGGACTTTTTGTCTGATGACTGAGGACTTTTTGTCTGATGACTGAGGACTTTTTGTCTGATGACTGAGGACTTTTTGTCTGAGGACTTTTTGTCTGATGACTGAGGACTTTTTGTCTGACGACTGAGGACTTTTTGTCTGACAACTGAGGACTTTATGTCTGATGACTGAGGACTTTTTGTCTGACGACTGAGGACTTTATGTCTGATGACTGAGGACTTTTTGTCTGATGACTGAGGACTTTTTGTCTGACGACTGAGGACTTTTTGTCTGAGGACTTTTTGTCTGATGACTGAAGACTTTTTGTCTGATGACTTTTTGTCTGATGACTGAAGACTTTTTGTCTGATGACTTTTTGTCTGATGACTGAGGACTTTTTGTCTGATGACTGAGGACTTTTTGTCTGAGGACTTTTTGTCTGATGACTGAGGACTTTTTGTCTGAGGACTTTTTGTCTGACGACTGAGGACTTTGTGTCTGATGACTTTTTGTCTGATGACTGAGGACTTTTTGTCTGATGACTGAGGACTTTTTGTCTGAGGACTTTTTGTCTGATGACTGAGGACATTTTGTCTGAGGACTTTTTGTCTGATGACTGAGGACTTTTTGTCTGAGGACTTTTTGTCTGATGACTGAGGACTTTTTGTCTGAGGACTTTTTGTCTGATGACTGAGGACTTTTTGTCTGAGACCTGAGGATGTCCTAAAATGTACACCGTACCGCAGTCCACAGAGGAGTCATCAGAGGCAGACTCCACTCCAGCAGGACTGTACCATTTCATGCAGATATGGGGGAGTTTCAAATGAATTTGTCCCAAAAAATTTAGAAACCTCTGATATACAAGTAATGAAGACAAAAATGATTGTTTAATGTCATATTTTTAAACAAAATATTGAGTAGTAAATAAAATTTTAAACTAAAAAAAAAGTACATTTGAAACTTTTTTGGGCCCCCTGACAGTTGTGGGCCCTTAGAATCCTCCTAACTTTTCACCCCTTTACGGCGCCCCTGCCCTCGTTACTCCAGATGAAGCCTCGATCTACTGGTCCACCTTTTGCTTGGGAACAAGACACCAAGATCTTTAAACTTCTTGCAGACTAAACTGTCCCACGGAGGCTGAATAGGATCCTTCCAGTAGCTGGAACACCCTCTCTCTGATCCCTTTTATTAAAAATTAGAACCACCACCCCGTCTGCCACTCCACAGGCACTGTTCTGGTCCAGCATGCAACACTTAAGAGGTCAACCATGACAGCCCTGTAACATCCGTACCCATCAGCCCTGGTGCTCTGCTGCTGGGGAGCTGCTGAACTACTTCAGCGACCTCTGCCAATGTTATGGACTCGACTCCCACCATGTCCTCAGATTCTGCCTCCTCAGTGGAGGACTGAGAAAATTACAAACTCAACCTTACATAAATGTTTTTTAATTCTAAAATGTACCAAAAAAAAATTAAGTCGGTTTAGAATTTCAGGTCAAAATCTCAACATGCTTTTGAATTATGGGAAAGAATTTGCAAAGTGGAGCATCAAATCAGTGAGGTCCGTTCATTTTCTTCTAGATTTCTCCAATAATATACCTGCTGTAGGGCTAAAACCCTATATGTTCTATCTCTATCAGCGGTTTAATGGATGGATTTTCATCAGAAAGAGTCAAAGAGAGCTTGTGACCACTCAGGGTGGGGGGTTATTTATTTGCATTTTTGAAAATACAAGGTTTTTGTCCGATAGCGACAATATAAAGAGGAAACAAACATGAATAATGCTAGGAATGCTCGTCTTTATACACACAGCAGCTGACTCCCAATTAGAGCTCTGACAACTCTTTCAACTCTCTGGAGGCCATGTACTGATTATCTGCACGACTTAGAACGTTGGTGATGACAAAGATGAGACCACAAATGAAGCAAACACTGCGGGAAGCGGATGTGACTTTCTCTATTAAGCCGTGTATGCAGACCACCCTGGACCTTAATGATTTAAACACATTGAAACATTGACAGAAGCAAAAAAGTTGCAGATTTTATGCCAAAAGTGGCTGCTGGCAAAGTGATGCCGGTTGACGGGGCGAGCGAGGCCAGATGCCGACAATTATGGGCGGTGCTGTGGGGATAATGATATATAATGTGTGGCTATTTGACACAAAACATTGGGACATGAGGACAGTTTGAGAGTATGAGTTTAAGATGGGGACAGACTAAATAGCTGGATTTGAGAGGGGTGGCGCTGGGACGAGGGATAGAGCTGTGAACAGAAGCTGAATGCTGATAAGGCTGCAGGCTGGAGAGCAGAATGTAGACTTTAACAGGCTGGGATGAATGGATATAGACAGGGAGATAAAGGTGAAGGTGTGAACAAGAGCCGTCTGGATCAGAAGACAAGCAAACAAGGAGAAGCTGCTTACATTTCTGGTCCTTCCAGGTGACGGTGGGCTCCGGCCGGCCGACCGCCAAACAGTAAAGGTTTACGTTCTCGCCCTCGTTCACCGACACGTTTTTGGAGATGTTTACGATTCTCGCTGGCACTGAAAAACAAGATTCTCCCATTAAAGCCCGACCTCGAAGTCACCTTTTCATCGGATACATTATTGATAAGGTTTAGCCTCGCAGTTTATTAAGGTGTTAAGGTCTCTGCGCTTTAGACCGACAGGCAATCAGCTGATTAACGATCTGTGCCTCGGTGCTTACTGAACTGTGCAACAATACGGTTGACCGACTACTTAAAATGCACTAAATTAGGAGCTGCTGCAAACGAGCATCGAAATGCATTCTCTTCTAACATTAATCTAATTTGAGTTTTACAGAAAAGGACATCCATCAAAGTAGCGCCATCATTTTTTACTAGTTTTTTTAGATGACCCCCGCTGACTTGGCCCGGACTCGGCGTGTCGGTGCAGCGTGCATGTAGTCGGTTTGATAACATGATGGCCCTTGAATATAAATGACCTATTATCATTGTTTTAATGAGCTTGGCTCTGAGATTGCTTTCTGCACGAATCAACCGAGGATCCTTTTTCCACGTCTTGCTGGAGTTGAAGACTTGAAGTGATAAAGCACAGATTGGAATGCTGCTTCTATTTGATGCGATGACTCGAGGGCGTAATTATGTTGTGTACTATCAAGCTTGGGCTTCAAATGCTGGCAAATTGGAACTGTTTGATTGGGGACGTATGGTCATTTATGCTAAGCTTTTATGTTGCAGATAAACAATTTACGAAATCTCTGTTAGTAAAGCGACTAACGATGTCACCTGTGACTATTATGTTTTCATTCCAGCAAATTCTGCTGGTGATGAGTGGCTTTACTGACAACAACAGACACATACAGGATCTGAGAAACACTCTCGATACATCGTGTCACTCAACATCAGCCGGGCTCTCACTCATTTAGCTGCTGACTTGATGACTGAGCGCCAGCCGTGATCCTGCACTGTCAGTTACTGTATTTCGTTAGACACTTGGACAGCCTCCTGTGTACTTGGTCTACTCATCGCACATTCTCTTCCAGTGGATCTACAGGATTGGCTTTCTGCTTACAGAACACATAAATTCAGGAGGCTTAAAGAAAATAAAAAATGGGCTCAGCTGTTCTTACACCTGCATTAGGGGTTTCTATTAATAGCTGCACACACAAGCATGACAAACTTTCTGCAGAGAAGCGACTTTATTTAGATGGAATGATAAATACCAACCTTAAAGGCAGATGTATAAATGATAATAATCTAGTGTATAGATTACCGTGCAAAAGTCAGTCTTCAGTTTTTATATTTTATTTGATGTCTATTGTGGTTTATAGATTTATTTAAAGATGTTTTTTTTCCCATTCAGTCCAACTTATGACCATTTTCAGAAGAAACTTTAGGTGTTTGTTAAAACCATTACCAACATAAACTGTTTCCTGACCTCAAGGGAAGAGCCTGTGTTGTTTTGACACATAACAGACAATTTAGTAAATAACAGATTTTAAGTCGGATCTTAAGACACCAAATTTTTCTTTTTTCGAATCTATAAAAAAGACTAGGGATGTCCCGATCTGATCACGTGGTCAGAATTCGGCCCTATCAAGTGACTCAATCGGAATCAGGCGTTACCTCCCGATCCAGACTCGGATATATATATGTATATATATTCTCATTATTCTTTAACATGTCTATAGTTGTGCGGTGGCACAGAGTTAGACCTCTTGAGTCCACAAAGCAACAGCAACGCGTGCGGCATGACATCACTTTGTTGCAGAGATGCTATTGGTTAAACAACAGACAAGTAGAACACGGAAGTATCTTGAAGCAGGAAGCGGATCTGTTTCTTCGCTCTTCTTCATTCCTTTTTCATGTATTATAAAGAGGCCTGCACATAACTGGGCCGCAAGCGCACCAGATATCATGTGTGCTACCGGACTCCTCCGCCCGAACGCGCCTCGCGGACCGGTATCCAAGATCTGACGAGCTTCACTTCCACTGGGGAGCGGTGGAGGAATGCTCACTGGGGAAGCTGCAGACTCTAGAAACAGAACTGTCAAAGTCCTCAAACGACAGCAACAACCAGCTCGGGGGGGGGGGGGGTGTCAGACGGCTGCAGCGCTGATGCCTGGAGCAATGCACGCGCGCCGCACCCCACCTCCCTCCCGCTTATAGCGAGGGTCTACATGCTGAGCATCTCCCTTGAGAACCTCGATGAAAGAATGATGCGCACCCCTGATTATAGAAGTATCGGATCAGGACTCGGTAGGGGTGCAACGGTTCAGAAAACTCACAGATCGGATCGGTTCACGGATTTGTGTCACGGATTGGATCATTTTTCGGATCAGCAGAAAGAAAAAGAAAAGACAAAAAACTTTGAGGCTCAATCCTCATGAAATACAAACAACATTTGCTGCTCTGTGGCTCCTGACTGAACTCCGGTTATAATATTGATGTTCATTAGCTCGTATAAAAGCCCAACATATAACACGTTATCTTAGACACAAATTGATGAGTCTGGTTTCTCTATGAAAGAGACGCTGACAGCTGACAGAGACGGAGGAATCAGCGGCTCTGCACGTGCGCAACAGAGACTGGATCAGATATTGGTCACGGATCCTTCGTTCTGGTGTTCTAAACAGCTGAATCCAACAGACTGAACCTCTATGGCAAAACGAACGCCTTTCTCAGAGGGGAATTATCTGCAGATTCAGAGCGCGCAAGCCTTTAGCGATGCACAAACCACGGAACATGTGCGTTCCAAACCGTAGAGGTTGATCCGTACGGACCACGGATCGATGATGGGCCGCTCCACCCCTAGGACTCGTTATCGGTAGATGCTCAAAATCAAATGACTCGGACTCGAGGGCAAAAAAAACCTGATTGGGACATCCCTAAAAAAAGACTAATAATTTTCTAGTGTTTGAGCCCCAAAACGAGGTGATTTCTAAAGAACTACATGCTGGAAACTTGACTGACAGTAGATCTCAAGTCCTGTTTCAGGTCTTTGTCTTTTGTTTTCTCAGTTCTTCAAAAGTTGACTTTCCGGTGATGACTATTTGCTGTAAAATCCTCCATCTGAAACTCCTGAATTTGTCTTTAACTTATCCACTTTGTGCACAAAAAAACCACCCCAGAAACTCAGCCTGAATAACAATAATACAAAAACCCTTAAATTAAAAAAAATCATTAAAACAATTGATCAAGGTCATTTTAGAGAAGATTTCAAGAACATCCAGCTCCTTGTAAGCAGGCTACAGAGAAAATAGGGCAAACAGTTTCATCAGTAAACAGTCATTTTAATGGAGTCTCAGTGCAGCTGCTGACCTTGAACGATGAGGTAGACGTGGGCGATGCGAGGTTTGTTATTGGCCTGGAAGGTGCAGGTGTAAGGTCCCTCGTCCGTTACCTGCACCTTGTTGATGTGGATGGAGAAATCGCTGTTATTGCTGTTGAGCAGCGTCACGCGCCTGTCCAGCGACCACTTATCTGTCCCCGTGAAAAGGATATTAGAGCGGTTCAGCCAGGCTTTGTGGGTCACCTCCTCGTCGATCCGACATCTGTGAGGCGACAGCAAAAGATTAAGAGATGAAACGGAGTGTTTACCTTTAGGACTTGACAGATGTTTTCCCAGCAGATCTTTATTAGGCGTTTAGTGAAAAGATATTTAGCACATTCAGATAAATATGAACATTAAGAACACGTCTTAGTACAGTTTGTTTAAAAACACAGAACTGTTTGTGATTTTTCACATAGAATTAAAACAAGGCCACCATCAGATTCCTGAGTAAACGATTTGATCTTGCTGCTTCCTGCCTCCTCCAGAGCTGAGTAACGACATCTGTCACACGTGGATGATGAAACACGACACCATCATTCAAACACAGGATGCTTTGTCTGGATCTGGTTAAAGGCTGAACGTAGTCTGGGTCTAAATAAAAAAACAAGCCGTACAAATAATAATAGATTTATAAAGAGCATTTCATTTTCAAAGAAAATCTTGAAGTGTTACAGAGCGAACCCAAAAGAAAACAATTTAAAGGACAAATGTTTGTGACTAAAGATCTGTTCAAATTTAAAGTCTGGAGTCCAGGTTTAAGTGCCCTTATAGTAGGGCTGGGCGGTATAGCGGTTCATACCGGATACCGGTGGGTTTTTTTTTTTTGGTTATGATATGAATTTTTCATATACCGCTATACCGGTGAATAGCCCACACAGCGTCCCGGATGTTGGCAGTGGGGACACATTTCACAGCGACACAACACACCAGTGTGAGTGAAATTTTTGAACCAAGAATGGCGACTAGCGAGAGCCGTCATGGCGACTTACAAATTACGAACCCAGAGGAACTTTTTCCAAAAAGAGGAGACAGGCGCACGTCTGTTGTTTCGAGGTTTAAAAAGTCAAACGTGACTGAGCAACGCTGTTAGCCGCTAGCTGGTGGAGCTAGCCGGCGGCGCTAACCAGCAGCTACACCATCTTAGCCGAAAACATGTCTTGGAATATTAATTATCAGGAATGTCTCAAGTAGGGATGTAACGATATCATTTTTTTAAAACTGATCCGATACTTAAATCTGAGTACTCGCCGATACCGAGTACCGATACTTCTGCCACACACAAAAATGCAACAAATTGGAATACAGGTTTTATTTTTTCTTCTCTGCTTTTTACAACAAATAACTGAATTAGATTAAAAAAAAAAAAAATTAATAAAAATGATCACAAAACTAAAACATATGGTGAAAAATAACCACTTTCTGTGATTTCACAGTAAAATTATTGCAGTTTTCCACATTTTAACCAAATAAAATGAACTATTTGGCACCATCTCCAGCTCTCAACCCACACTGTTCCTCTTTTGCTCAATAGCTCCCCCTAGTGTTCAATATAGGAAACTACAACAGAAATCACAAGTCACAGACAGTGAAGCCACTGGTATCGGTTCCTGGTATTGGTTAACTTTAACTGATACTGGAATCGGTATCGGGCCGATACGATACCAGTATCGGTACATCCCTAGTCTCAAGCTTAGATCTGTACCCTTCACCTCCGCAGCTAAAACGGCTAGTAGCAGCCAGTTAGACGTCCATTAAAGACGTGTTCGCTAAAGGGACCGCTGATGAAAAAAAAGCCAGCAGTGGGTTGAGATAACAACGCAAAAACATTTCACGGTAGGTTACTTATATCTGAATTACTTCTCTCTTTTGACAAACATACTTTGAAGGGGTTATGTATTTACCTGCCTGTGACTGGACATGAAAAAACTACGATATTCTGCATATGAAAGTAAAATGGACTACTAAAAGCCGATCTAGTGCAGTAATTATTTCATAATTTAAAAATATTATGGGTAGTAACGGCCGTGTAAAAAAAATACCGTAAAACCGATATAATTTTAAGAAAAACCGTGATAAAAATTTTTTGGCCATACCGCCCAGCCCTACCTTATAGGCTGAAGGTCGAATGGTAAAAGTAGAATTGTTGTGTAATTTGTAGTGCTGAGTTCTGTTTTGCAACTTTTGCGAAACACAGTGAGGGAAATAAGTGAAACGCCACCAGTTTGTCAAGTTTTCCCACTCCTAAAGAGCAGAGTAATTTTCATCTACAGGAACATTAACTGTGGCAAACAGAGTCTAAATAAACTTCATAAAATCACATTGGTTGGTTTTTAAAGGTGTGCTTTACTGAAACACTTTTTTTTTCATGTTTTTTCTGAATATTGGTCACTAGGGGTTGCACGAACTAGTCGACTTTTGTGGGCTGTAGTAACTTTTTAAACCAAAGGTCGACTTGTCGCTGATCACGTGAACTTTTATTTTGAAGGGGTTTCCTTTGATTAGTTCCGTTTCCTGTGATGTGTTCTGGTCTGGCGCTGCGCTATTAAAATGTCCTTATTTAATCAACTTAATGGTGAGTCTTTGCTTGTCCGATGTGCTAACGGCTAAGCTAACGAGCTAATGGCTCGGCCATCAAGCTTTGAGTGATTTTATTCATTAAATAGTGAATGTCTTTGTTATGATTATGGTCGAACAATAGATCACAATCTGACTAAACTGTTTTGCATATAAACCTGACTAAAATGTGACTAAAACTAATCAGCGTTTTAGTCTAAAGACTTGATATTAAAACCAAAGTGCTGTCTAAAACAACTGCTCTCTCTCAGCTGTTTGTTGTCGGCATAAAAATATGTTTTTGCAATAAAGTCTGTCAAGTTTTATAAAGCCGTCCAGTATACGCCGTATGTATGACGTCATCAGCGATTAGTCGAAGTCGACGCCACTTTTATTACTTCACTGAGCCTTTTATGCAGGCTGAAGATGAAAACAGTCTTCTATGGATCTCCAATGATTTCCCCCCAAAATATTTTCAGGTTGAAACACTAGGATTTGGAAAAACCTCGTTGGCCCCATTGGCCAGTAAAAAATCTATGATTTTATTTAAATTTACATGCAAGAATCTTCTTAAAGTGAATTAACCCACAAAATCGTAAGCGACGCAGATTTTTCACGATCTTGACTCGCGTTATGAGACACTTAGGGTTCATTTTTAGCCACATTTTAGAATTATACAGGTCCTTCTCAAAAAATTTGCATATTGTGATAAAGTTCATTATTTTCTGTAATGTACTGATAAACATTAGACTTTCATATATTTTAGATTCATTACACACAATTGAAGTAGTTCAAGCCCTTTTATTGTTTAAATATTGATGATTTTGGCATCAGCCTATTCGTCCAGAAATTTCTTTCTGTGTCTTATCCTCTTGCTTGAGGGTGTCAATGATGGCCTTCTGGACAGCAGTCAGGTCGGCAGTCTGACCCATGATTGCGGTTTTGAGTAATGAACCTGGCTGTGAGTTTTTAAAAGCCTCAGGAATCTTTTGCAGGTGTTTAGAGTTAATTAGTTGATTCAGATGATTAGGTTCAGAGCTCGTTTAGAGGACCTTTTCATGATATGCACATTTTTTGAGACAGGAATTTTGGGTTTTCATGAGCTGTATGCCAAAATCATCAATATTTAAACAATAAAAGGGCTTGAACTACTTCAGTTGTGTGTAATGAATCTAAAATATATGAAAGTCTAATGTTTATCAGTACATTACAGAAAATAATGAACTTTATCACAATATGCTACTTTTTTGAGAAGGACCTGTATATCAATCTTTTGGTCTGCCATAATAATGCAATGAATTTAAATGAAAATACCTCAAAATGAGGTGAGATTAAAAAGAGATTGATTGATTATTAATTACAGATCATAAAGAATTAATCTTAATGTTTTTAACCTCTTGACAGCACTATAAAATACTGTAGCATGTAAGCCCCTCTGCTCAAGCCAGCACATGTCCAGGCCCGTCTGAATGCCTATCTGGATGATCCAGAGGAGGCATGGGAGAAGGTCATGAGGTCAGATGAGACCAAAATAGAACTTTTTGATATAAACTCCACTCGCTGTGTTTGGAGGAAGAAAAAAGATGAGTAGAACTGCATCCCAACAGTGAAGCAGGGGGTGGAACATCAGGCTTTGGGGGTGTTTTTCTGACATGCGGACAGGACAACTGCATCGTAATGAGGAGAGCATGGATGGGGACATGTATCGCCACGTTCTGGGCAACAACCTCCTTCCCTCGGTAAGAGCATTGGATCATGGGTCTTCCAGCAGGACAATGACCTGAAACAGCCAGGGAAACTAAGGAGAATTTCAAGGTCCAGACCTGAATCCAGTAGAAAATCTTTGGAGCTGAAACTCCATGTTGCTCAGCAACAGCAACAAAATCTGAAAGAATCCGTCAAAATCCCTGCTGCAGTGATGGTAACCTGGTCAAAAACTACAGGAAACATCTGACCTCTGAAAGGGAAAACAAGGGTTTCTGTTCCAAATATTAAGTCCTATTTTTCTATTGGCTAGTTTAGCAATAAATGTTACTTTTTTTTTTTTCAAAGTCACACAATGTGATTTTCTGGATGTTTTTTTTTTTTTTATTCTGTCTCTCACAGTTCTGGTGTTCCTTAAAAGTGTAATTCTAAAAATGTGCAGTGTATCCAATATATTCTCCACTGTATGCTCCCCCTAGAAAAGCCATCAAAACAGAAAAGTCCTCAGCACAAAATCGAATGTGCAAACTAGGTCTGGGTGATAAATCGATTGAATGAATTAATTCGAATTTTTGGTTGCGGGTGATTTAAAAAACAAGTACCGGTAAACTGAGTTTTTGTGTAATGTCATATTTTTGGCTCCCTGGAGCTTCCGTAGAGCTAGTTTCACATAGCATTATGGCTAGCGACAACAACAACAGCAAAACTAATCACAGAAGCAGTCGCTTTGCACATACAGGGCCCTATAAAATCAGTTTGATCTTTTTCCAAATTCCAATAACCTCACGGCTCGTTTCTATTAATTTAGCTGAATGTTCCGTATACGGTTCGACCGGCTCCACGCTGCTGCCTGTTTTCAGACGTGACTCTGACTCGGAGCTCATCACATTACGCTGCCAGTCCATTGTCTGTCGACTAAACTTAAAGAGAAGTCATTCTTCAGATTCATAAAGGTCATCTGGATATTGTTCTGCCCTGAGCTTTGCACTAAACTTCGCGGTTTTGAATTTTCTGGAGGTGTTTTAGTGAGACTTTGTCGAAGCGGACCGTCTTTTTTCCTCTGTGTGGAGAGGAGAGCTGCGCTACGGTGGCCAAAACACTTCGGAAAATATTATTTTCTTTACTAATTTGCAGATATAAGAGAATTCTGTGAGATTCCATGTTTTATACTGAATTCCATTTTGTTTGGGAATTACGGAAGCGTATTGCATTCACCCAAAAAAATTTAAAAGCTGTTTTTCTGAATAAACGAGATAATTTTTACAAAAATAAATAAAAACGGCTTGGTTTTTCTGAATTAAGAGATAATAATAGCCTAACCCTCTGCATGTTCTGTGGCAGGCTAAAATGAACTCAAACATGTCCCGTTTGTTGGGTTTAATTCACTTTTACTTATAGATTGAGAAACTGGTAAATAATCTTGTCTATGAACTATGTAGGCGGGATTATTATTAGTTTGTCGATCAGAGCAGACACGGGAATTGCACCTGTTCAGATGCAAATCCCCATCATATCTGTTGTTCAGCTGAAACTCCGGACCGCAGGTCTAGGAAACTTTAGGCTATTATTATCTCGTTAATTCAGAAAAACCGAGCCATTTTTATTTATTTTTGTAAAAATTATCTCGTTAATTCAGAAAAACCGAGCCGTTTTTATTTATTTTTGTAAAAATTATCTCGTTAATTCAGAGAAACAGAGCCGTTTTTACTTATTTTTGTAAAAATTATCTCGTTAATTCAGAAAAACCGAGCCGTTTTTATTTATTTTTGTAAACATTATCTCGTTAATTCAGAGAAACAGAGCCGTTTTTATTTATTTTTGTAAAAATTATCTCGTTAATTCAGAAAAACCGAGCCGTTTTTATTTATTTTTGTAAAAATTATCTCGTTAATTCAGAAAAACCGAGCCGTTTTTATTTATTTTAGTAAAAATTATCTCGTTAATTCAGAGAAACAGAGCCGTTTTTACTTATTTTTGTAAAAATTATCTCGTTAATTCAGAAAAACCGAGCCGTTTTTATTTATTTTAGTAAAAATGATCTCGTTAATTCAGAAAAACAGAGCCGTTTTTATTTATTTTTGTAAAAATTATCTCGTTAATTCAGAGAAACAGAGCCGTTTTTACTTATTTTTGTAAAAATTATCTCGTTAATTCAGAAAAACCGAGCCGTTTTTATTTATTTTTGTAAAAATGATCTCGTTAATTCAGAGAAACAGAGCCGTTTTTATTTATTTTTGTAAAAATGATCTCGTTAATTCAGAAAAACCGGGACGTTTTTATTTATTTTTGTAAAAATGATCTCGTTAATTCAGAAAAACCGAGCCGTTTTTATTTATTTTTGTAAAAATGATCTCGTTAATTCAGAAAAACCGAGACGTTTTTATTTATTTTTGTAAAAATTATCTCGTTAATTCAGAAAAACCGAGCCGTTTTTATTTATTTTTGTAAAAATGATCTCGTTAATTCAGAAAAACCGAGCCGTTTTTATTTATTTTTGTAAACATTATCTCGTTAATTCAGAAAAACCGAGCCGTTTTTATTAATTTTTGTAAAAATTATCTCGTTAATTCAGAAAAACAGAGCTTATTAATTTATTTGGGTGAATGCAATACGCCTCCGTAGGGAATTGCCGTGATTCCGTCTGTTTTTTCCGCATCTGCCGTTTGTATGTGTAGGGGGGAAAATTGGAAAAAATTCTTAATTCGAATGAAAAAGAAAAAAATTGGAGATTTTATTTTTAGGCCATATCGCCCAGCCCTTGTACAAACATCTAAAGGGTCATGATGCATTTAGGAAGAAAATTCTGTGGAGTCAAACTTTAAAAATCACACAAAACATGCAGAATGCCACAAAAAGAAAACCTGTCAGACTTTTAAAAAATGTGCCAATAAGTTTGTTAGTACCATAACTTAACCATTTCAGTGATAAAAACATAAATGCATTAAAATACAGAGCAGCAAACATCAGACTGTCTGCAGAAGATAAACATAAGATGACTTCTCCAGTGAGTCTTAACACACCTAAAAATCTATATCCAACTTCCAAAAGAAGAAAGGTTTAGCCACAGTTCACCTGCATAAATGTCACTGAAAATCTGCAAACAGATCTCAATTTTATAAGATGGTCCAAATATGTCACCGAGCAGAAGGGAAATGGCAGAATTCGCCCTAAAAGGCTTCAAGGGGAAAGCAGCTGTTTGTCAGAACCAACACTTCCAGGCGTTTTCACAAAGTTTGGTTACAACTTTATATAATGGTTTATTTAAACATCTTAAAAAAAAACAGGTCACAGTTTGCAGTTGATACTGGACAACATGCAGGAATGGAATTAAACCTTTGGAATATTTTCCAAGATTCTTCAAAATCAATGCCGAAGCAAGCCTCTGTTATTTAAAATTCCCCTGTTGATGTTTTGATAAGAATTAGTGAGCTGGCTTCGTTCATTTAGGGAGAAATGCTGTGACTGCAAAGACAACAGAACATGATTTGCCTCATTATCATTCTCATCAAGCCATTCGGTGACCCCTTCTGCTGAATCTGCATTCCTCCGTTTCCTCATACAAACGTTTAGCTCCCTCCTTGTTTGTTTGCCTGAAAGGCTCTCGGGTAATAAAGCCCAGAGAACTTTTTCATATTATGCATCCTTCCTGTTACACAGTTAGGAGAAAATGGGTCAAGTTTTCAAACGTTTGGCTGAAACCAGGACAGCTTGGATGAAACGTGGTCATACATCATTATTCACGTTTGTTTTGTTTGTCTGCAAGCAAAACTTAGAAAACAGTCTGCAATTCAAGTCTGGTTGTTTGTACTTAAATTATAGTTAAACTGACAAATCTGTCAAAGATTGGAAATCAAAAACGGTTGTGTGCAGAAACACTGCAATTTACTTTTGTTTTGCTGCGGCAGGACATGAAGTGTTTGCATAAGCAGGTGTGACATCTAGTGCTGGACTTGGCCACTAGATGTCCTTCACCAGCAGGACAACTACAAGTCCTCATGCTTAATTAACATGAGCTGCATCAATATCTCTGAGGTGGATCGAGTCAGTAGCAGCGACACAACAGGTGAGCTCATAAGTCCTCAAAGCGCTGAGCTTATGTTAAACACAAGACACTCTTTATTAAACTGACTGGTTGTCGGTGTGCGGTTAATGGGTTTAAACGGATCGACGGTGCAGTGAGAAACCTCTCCGTTTGAAATGTACATTCTGATGATCTATTTTTAAAATTAATCACTTCTGTTCTGATGCTGCAGGACTACAAGCCCAGAGGAAATGAGCATCATAATAACATCAACGCGCCTCATCTTAATGACCCACATCAAAGCCAACACATTGTCTCAAGCCTGAGAACAAGAACACTGCATGTGCCACTCGGGTGAAAGTGGTTTTACATCAAAATGAAGTCTATTTAGTCCAACAGACGAGACTCAAACACACATCTTATTAAAAAATATAATATCACGAAAATTAACCTTCAGAATGATGCTTTAATCAGCTCTGGAGCTCATTCAGAATTACACTAATTACTATCTAAATCATTGGTACTCCATAGGCGGCCCGTGGGCCAGACCCGGCACACGAGTCCCCTAATTTCTGGCCCCCGAGCCAATTACTGTGTCCCCAATCCGTGTATGGGTCCTTCTATGGTTTTTCAAAATAAAATCAGAAATAACAATTAAACCGCATAGTTTTTTGGTTTTTCAGTTTCTGAAAGCCAAAAGTAAAAACGTAATATTTAACAAAGACAAAAACCATAGTGATGGATTTACCTTACCTTTTTTAACCTAAAATGCTAAATCCGGTAATTGTTTTAATTTGTTGCGACACCGGAAGTGCCGAAGAACACCGGAAGTCGAATTGTTTTGAGCTAAAGCGCGAAAACTTTGCAACAACGGCTGCACTGGAGCCCTTCACATACTTGATACACGGCTCTTTGAAGACGTCAAACCCTCACGCTGAAATCAGCGATGCTTCACGCCGCCATGAAGGTTCTGCATGGAGAACAATGTGAGAAGACGCAACGCTCAGTGTGATGCGTCAACTCCCTCTGAATAACTCAAACATGTCCATGTCTTCGCTGTTTTCTAAGTGCATGTGTGTTTTTTGTTTGTTTTTTATTGAACAGGTCGTTTCATTACAACCACAAAACTCAACAATCAAAACAATTTGGCATAAAATACATGGTTGAAAATGTACATCCAACTTTTTGTCTCGTCTTGTCTCGTCTCGTCTTCTTCCGCTTATCCGGGTCCGGGTCGCGGGGGCAGCATCCCAATTAGGGAGTTCCAGACGGTCTTCTCCCCAGCCACTTCTACCAGCTCCTCCGGCAGGATCCCAAGGCGCTCCAGGGCCAAACCAGAGATATATTTTCTCCAGCGTGTCCTGGGTCGACCCGGGGGCCTCCTGCCGGCAGGACATGCCTGAAACACCTCCCTGGGGAGGCGTCCAGGGGGCATTCTAACAAGATGCCCGAACCATCTCAACTGGCTCCTTTCGACATGGAGGAGCAGCGGTTCTACTCCGAGTCTCTCCCGAATGTCCGAGCTCCTCACCCTATCCCTAAGGCTGAGCCCGGCCACCCTGCGGAGAAAACTCATTTCGGCCGCTTGTATCCGCGATCTCGTTCTTTCGGTCATTACCCAAAGCTCATGACCAGGTGAGGATTGGGAGGTAGATCGACCGGTAAATCGAGAGCCTTGCTTTCTGGCTCAGCTCCTTCTTCACCACAACAGACCGGTTCAGCGTCCGCATCACTGCAGACGCTGCCCCAATCCGCCTGTCGATCTCCCGCTCCCTCCTTCCCTCACTCGTGAACAAGACCCCGAGATACTTGAACTCCTCCACTTGAGGCAGGATCTCTCTCCCGACCTGGAGTTGGCAATCCACCCTTTTCCGACCGAGAACCATGGCCTCAGACTTGGAGGTGCTGATCCTCATCCCAGCCGCTTCACACTCGGCTGCGAACCTCCCCAGCAAGAGCTGTAGGTCAGAGCCTGATGAAGCTAGGAGGACCACATCATCTGCAAAAAGCAGAGACGAGATTCTCCTGTCACCAAACTCGACACCCTCCACACCACGGCTGCGCCTAGAAATCCTGTCCATAAAGGTTATGAACAGGACCGGTGACAAAGGGCAGCCCTGGCGGAGTCCAACCCTCACTGGGAACAGGTCCGACTTACTGCCGGCTATGCGGACCAGACTCACACTCCTCTGGTACAGGGACTGAATGGCCCTTAACAAAAGACCATCCACCCCGTACTCCTGGAGCGCCCCCCACAGGGTGTCCCTGGGGACACGGTCATAAGCCTTCTCCAAATCCACAAAACACATGTGGATTGGTTGGGCAAACTCCCATGACCCCTCCATCACCCTAGCGAGGGTAAAGAGCTGGTCCACAGTTCCACGACCAGGACGAAAACCACAATGCTCCTCTTCTATCTGAGGTTCAACTATCGACCGGACCCTCCTCTCCAGTACCCTGGAGTAGACCTTCCCAGGGAGGATGAGGAGTGTGATCCCCCAACTTGATCACCCCAGGTGTGATCCAACTTTTTGTCATGAAAATAAAACAAAGGAACAACAATAAATCAATGCACACAAAACAAGACAAAGAGGAAGGTGTTCTTCCGGCACTTCCGGTGTTCTTCCGGCACTTCCGGTGTTCTTCCGGCACTTCCGGTGTCGCAACAAATTAAAACACTGTGGTTTTTGTCTTTGTTAAATATTACGTTTTTACTTTTGGCTTTCAAAAACTGAAACACCAAAAAACTATGCGGTTTATTGTTATTTCTGATTTTATTTTGAAACGGAAAAACCAAAGAACGAACCATACACAAATTTTTCCGGTTCTGCCGAGGGAAAAAACTTTTTTTGTTTTTACCTCCAAATTGCAAAAAATAAGGCTTTTTTTCCTTTGTCTATTTTTCAAATTTTGTTTTATAGCAAAAAAAAAACAAGAAAACGAAATGATTATTTGGTTTTTCTGATTTTATTTTGAAACGGAAAAACCAAAGAACGAACCATACACGGATTGTCCCCAAAGCCGTCAATATTTCATAAAATCTAGCTACATTGCAACCCCCCCCCCCCCCCAACGGAAGCTGTTATTTGAATCGCCGCAGCATCACGTGCAATGCAATGCACCAGGAAGTGGAGCTCGATTTTTATGTTAAGATTTTTATAAATGTGAGGCCTAAGATATGCAAATTAATTAAAATATTTACAGAATGAAAAGTATTTGTCTTTCAGTGCCCGAGATTTGAGCTTTAATTTCATTTCATGTAAGAAAAACCTCAACCCCTCACTGATGTTTACCAGAAGCCTGACTACATTTACTGAATAAAGAGTGACCCACATCCTGCTCATGTTGCTGATAATGGAACAAAATTCATTCTCAAAGCCAAGAAACTAAGAAACAGTCGACCCATCAAATCCAGGGAAAATTATCTTTTTCTTTTATTAATGCAACGTTTGAGACCCATTTTAAATCACTTGCAGTTTCTTTAAAGATTTACAGACCCTTATATAAAAACTCATCTATTTTGTGGTCTCCTGGTAAATTTCAACTTGGTGATTTCTTGAAAAGGTTGGATTCCACTGTTGTAACAAAACGCTACTGAAAATGTTTTATTAAAACTAGGAAATGCAACTTTTTCACTTCTGATACGATACAGATATTTCAGCCTTCAGTACTGACCAATACCGATATCAATCCGATAAAATATCAGCATGAATCCTACATGTTTTTACCTGTTTCATAGTGTGGAATGTATGAAAGGCTTGATCAAGTGATATTAGAGAAATAAGGCAGCAACAGTAAGAATGAAAAGAACGGCAAATTTTTTTATTAACCATTGGCTGCATAAATGTGAACCTTAAATATAATGTATGACAAATTAATCAAATAATAAATTAAAAGACCCTTAAAAATATTTTAAGTAAATAAATACAGGTATATTTAAAGTGCAAAATACTAATTTAAGGTAATTTCAGTTATTTTTACAAATGGGAGGAACGGCTGAGGGACATAAGAAAAAATAAAAACACAATATTGTTCACTGACCAACTAGCTGAGTGTTCAAAGTTTTAATTTCACACACTGCCCAAAAGAATGAGGACATTGCTCTTAGTGTCCACAAAAAATAGTGCAAATAAAATAAACAAAACTCTAACAATGAGCAGAAAACTAATAATAGTCAGTTAACTGAAAGGAAGACTACAATTCCTGCTGTCACAGTAAAATGAGCGGTGTTAATGCAACACTTAAAGTCAATTTCAACACTGGGCCAGTGTAGTGTTAAAGTTACTCTCGCCTCAGTGTTACATTTTCAGAGTCGATTTGAGCTATAGAGTTAAACTCAAGTAACACTGACCATTGTCAATCAGTTTTTACTCTACAAGATAAATAACACTGACGGTGTTATTTAAATATGACACTGCTACTTCTGTAGTGTTATTTGAAATCAACTCTCATAAATTACTCTTCATAAGTGTCAGATGTTTTTAGCTCTTCAGTGTAAATAAAATAATATTTCTAGACAGTGTTAATATTTAACTACTCCACTGTAATCCTAGTTGAGTTTACTTGTGAATTGAGTTAAACCACTTGTTTTTTTCACCTCCTGAAAACAAACAGATTAGACTTCACAAAAAATCATAAATTGATTAAATAGATGAGTTTGTAAAGAGGGAGTGAAATAAAATAAGTTGTACTTCTTCCCACTCCTTTTCGAATGTGTAAAGCAAAATTGTGCCATGATTATTGATTGTTAATTTGTTTTTTTTGCATGTTTGAATAAATACCAATACCAAAAACCGTTTTAAGCTAAACATAAAGACATTGACACCTAATATCGATTGTTAAAATAAATATTATTTAGATTTTGTAATAAATACTTAAAACTGTATTAAAAAGAGAAGAAATAAAACATTTAAATGATCAGAAAAACATTTATTTTTTACAAAACAATTCAGGATTCTGCAGTCAAGTACAATTTATGTCAGTCAAAAGACGAGTAAAATAAATATTTAAAATCGCAGCAACAGTTAAAGTTAAAGAATAGGTAATAGTAGGTTTCAGATATCAGAAGTCTGCAGATATCTGAGATTTCTGATGCAGTCTGATAGAATCCCATACAGGTTTTTTGGGTCGATATCGGACCTATTTCCGATATCAATATCGGAACGGGACATCCCTAATAAAAACGCATCCTAAATATAAAAAGTTACATGAAGAAAAAAAGATTTGAGAGTGAAAACTGCTAAATAAATCCCAGTATGAGTCTCCACAACATCCATAAAACAGCTTTAAGCTTCATGACAATAGAGATTCTAGTTCTTTGACTTCCAACTTTGGGGGAGATTTGCTGATGCTGACAAATATTGACAGCTTCAGGATAACATGCTTAGTTTTTTGAAGATAACCCGTTTTTTCTTTCGAGTGTAAAAAAGACTAATTTGTTCACATTTGTTGCAGAGGTGAAGGCTTAAAGGTGATGTAAGTAATGTTGACTTGGATTTTTTTAAATGCTGAGTGTACTGCCAAGTCAGGTCACATCTAGAGGAGAGGGAGGGGGGAAAAAAAAGCAAGTTGGCTTTTTCTGCTTGGTTGGGAGCCAGGAAAAGCTGTGATTTCTACTTTATCACTCACAGTGAGGTAGGTGTGGTTGGATGGAGACGAGCTTCACCCACTGAGCTGACCGGCTTTATTGTTACATCTAAGAACAGATGATTGCACGAAGACAGCGTGGCTCTATCAGCGTTCGACGGTTATTATTATTTGGTTAGCTAAGATAGATAGAGATGGAAAACGTGGCACATTGTGGGAAGCCTAATTGGAGTTATGATACGTGGAATTGGCTATTAAAGTGGCATGACAGGTGGTGGAAGGGCAAATGTGTTTTTCATGTAATCAGTTGGTGCAGGTGGAGTTACCTCAGAGTCACACTTTCGCCTTCCAGCACCGTAATGTTGTCCGGCAGGAGCCCGAATTCTGCTCCGTGCGCACAGGACCCTGCCAAAAAAAAAAATGAAGAGAAGAGTGCAATGAGCATCCAATAATGACACTAGACGCTCTGCTGGCGCTCATCAATCTTAGCTCAGGTGCTTGAAGATCCACTGCCTCAACAAGTCATTTGTAGCGGGGATGTGTCCTGCATCCCGCCTACTTATTTCTAAAGGAAAAAATAATAAATATACAAAACAAAGCAGCCACAGCGTCTGCACTGACCCCCGTACTGGAATAATAATTCGGTTTTACCCTGCATTCTGGTGGGACGCGCGTTCATTGAACAGCACTGATAATGAGCCGAGGGAAGAGGATTCACACGGAGCTGCCGGAGCGTGAAATGAAGGGACAGCAACGGTAACAGAAGGGATGCTCATCCTGCCTACCAACACACACACACACAGAACCAAAGCACGCAAAAGCACAAACACGTACTGTATCACAAACTCACACAACAACAAACACATTCTGAGAACCATTAGCTACAGGGGGAAACAAACGTGGCGTCTGCGAGTGTGTGCCACACTTAGTTTGGGAGAAAAAAATTAAATAGTCACTTTTTGTACGATTGCTTGGACTGCAACAATATGTATGCAGTGATGTTGCATACTGCTGTTCCCCAGCAGGACAGGTGGCTCTTTCCATTTTACCTCCACTAAAACACAACATGACACCAGTTACTACCCGGCTTGTGCCCTCCCTTTGTCTTTGATAATCTTCTCTTCCCTCCTCCTGCAGGATGACCTCAATATCTCAATAGGCTTTTGCTGATGCCTAGCCTTGAGGTTTAATAAATGGTGACTTTATGAAACCAAGCTGCTGCAGTCAGGTGCTAAGAAGCACCTCAAGGTTTGTTAAGCAGATGTGCAAAGTCAGAGGAGAGATGAAAGCCCAAAGTAACGGCAATCCACCACTAAGTAGATGAGAAATGTGGATTTTAAATTAGAGAGGGCTCTGTTGAGGAATCATGATTTGATTGCAAAGAATAATGAAAGAAGGCTCTATTTCATAATGCACGTCATGCATTACTAATCAAAAGCTTCTTAAATCGCAGAAAGTCCTGCCAAGTACACTAAAGAACAATTTCTCAATTCCTAAACAAAGCCTAACCCTTCCTGTTGTCGTGTTTTTATCTTTTTTCTTTAACTTGACATTAGAACAAATATAACACAACAGCAGATAGCAGTGAGGATGAAATTGTTAAAAGTACAAACACAGGAGTGCAGAGAAGCAATGGTTTTGTTGCTATGGTGCAAGTGTTGTTGTCTGAGAGAGTGTGTGCACATATCAACCGATGTGTCACACAGTCAAAAGGAAAAAACAGTGTGTGAAGGGAGGGTGGTGATTCAGAGGAATAACCAGAACATAAATGTAGGACTGACCAGAGAGATGGGGTTTTAGTTCCTTTCCCTCCTGTCACCATTCAGGTCCCGGTAATAAGAAGAAGCTTAAGACGGGAAGATTTCATGCTTCTTTTGTTCTTTTTGAAAATGCAAATGTAGTTTGGCTTCGACGTCTGAGTGGAACGTGGTGCGAAAGGCTGTCCTCGTGCACGCGTGATTGTGTAACCATTTGTGCGAGGAGGTGTGTTACTTGTGGCAGATGCAGGGTGAGAATTTGTACATTTGTTTGCTGACATACCAAATGAGTAAAGGGGACAAACTAATGATGCCTCAGAAGAAAATTGGTCCTGAAAATCTCCCGCTAAAAGCTGTAATCGCATTAATGGCTGCTGCTGTGCTATCTAGGCCGACCAAAGATCTGAGACGCTCCGGTCCTGAAAGCCTTAAAGGAGGGGCATGCCACATTAGCCCGACGTTCGAGAACTCTCAAAGCTTTTGTTGATCTGTTTTGTTGTTTTTAACTCTGGAATAATGTTGCATTGTTTCGCTGTGCTCATCTTTCCTCCCTTATTTCCAGTTTTCAGCTCAAGCTTTCAGCCGTTCCCTTTAAAATGCTCAGTACTCCACGCACCAGGCTTTATTTGGGTTAATTTAATTCTGTTCCAGGGCTTGGGGCTTGGAGATGTGTGTGACATGCTGTCATAAACACATTCCACATACGCAATTACAGCCACACGCAAAAGGAGAAGATGCTCTCTATTATATAACATAACACAAGGGCACACACACACACACACACTTGTTTTGATAAAATGATGCATGCATACGTCGAATGCTCCAAACAACATTGCGAAGGATGCAAATCAGCGGGGAGATATTCCCATTTCCCTGCTCAATTCCCATCTTCACAGCTCGATTGGCACCTTGCATTCTAAAACCTGTATCACCGAGTCTCCTCTCTCAGGCGATGCATAACGCGATAACCAGGTCAACACACTCTGCACACACTCCCTCTCTCAGGCTGGATCACAGGACAAATTACAGACGAGTTAAGGCTGCACATCACGCAGCGACACAAAGTGCAAGACGTGAAGGAGTTTCCTGCAACATCAAATCCCGAAAAGACTGCCTTAAGGGTCTGAATTAAATGACAATTATTCATCTGCATGTTGGAATTCACACGGATAAATAAGGGCTGCATGGTGGCCGAGGCCGGATGTAGGCATGGGCAAGGGGGGGCATTGCCCCCCAAATTCCATGACTGCCCTCCCAAACGTGATTGCATGCAGAAATAAGAAATTTCAAAAATATTTCAGTGAAAAATGGTCAGAGTGAGTGCTCTCTTCCACTTGTCCTCATTCAAAGTAGCTACTGATGAATGACACAGAAAGAAAGAAAAACAAAAAACATAAAAAAGAACAAAAAATTAAACAAAAAAACACAAGAAAGAACAAAAAACACAAAAAAGAACAAAAAAACAAAGAAAACAACAAGAACAAAAAACAAAACATAAAAACACAAAAAAGAACAAAAAAACAAACAAAAAAGAGAAAAAACACAAAAAAAACATAAAAACACAAAAAAGAACAAAAAACACACAAAAAAACATAAAAACACAAAAAAGAACAAAAAACAAAAAGAACAATAAAAACACAAAGAAGAAAAAACAAAACATAAAAACACAAAAAAGAACAAAAAAACAAACAAAAAAGAGAAAAAACACACAAAAAACATAAAAACACAAAAAAGAACAAAAAACAAAAAGAACAAAAAAACACAAATGAACAAAAAAAAAAACACAAAAAAGAACAAATAAACCAAACCTAACCAGATGAGGTCAGCCTCAACAGGACATCAGCCAGTGTCCTACTTGTTCCGTCCCAAGCCCGGGTAAATGCAGAGGGTAGGGATCAGATATGAACATAAATCTATGGATAGAGGAACTGATATGATGATGGTGTAGTTTTTGATGCATTTAAGGGATTGGGGGATGTGATGACCAAAACATTCTTAGCATGTCCAGACTGCCCCCCCCTGATATTCTACCTGCCCCCCTTAGTGGGGCTGGCTAGGTCCGGCCCTGATGGTGGCACAGCTGGCAGCATCGATGCCTTGCAGTGAGAAGGTTGCAGATTTAACAGTTTGCATGTCCTCTTCATGCATCTATGGGTTTTCTCTGGGTATGCTCACACCAAAGAAATGGTGTCTGCCTTGTTTGTCTCTATGTGGCCCTGTGACAGGCTGGTGACCAGACCAAGACTCACTTGGTCAAGGACAGGAACTGCAATCTAACAGCATCACCAGTTCTGTGGGAGCCCATCGCAAACTGAAAGATCCAAGTTTGGAATAAGATCCACAATGCTTTTCTCTAGAATGGGATTAGTGGATCCCTCCAGCTGTCTCCAACCATGGACAGATTATTAGGATCAGTGCAAAAGGTTCTCAAATCCTCCTTTTAATGTACAACCTCCTAACGAAGAAGCTCGTTAAACCGCTTCATGTGAAGCTGGAGATTTTCTCTATTTTCTTCCCATCATGACGGCTTCTACAGATCCAAATGACCTTGAAGTGCTCACCCCAAAACAAATACTACTTCTTAAAACGGCACCGACATCGCCACCAGACCAGTTTCAGAGGAGCGCTCACTGCAGGTCTAATACAAACCAGACTTGATCTGGAAACAGATTCAGAAAAACGTGGCTGAGACGACAGACCCTGTAATAATCAGATCCTTCTTGGATAAATGGAAACCATTCAGGATTTGAGTACATCAGTCAACAATATTGTCATTTGTTTTGACAAAACTTACAGAGTGTTAGCGTTATCGACTCACCACCACAGGGATCTACATCGCTCAGCCGTCTGACTAATGAGGAACACAGCACTTCTGGGTGATGCAAACCCAGTGGACTATGTGGTAGCATACTGCTCATCAATATGTGTAATTAATATTTGAGGAATGATAATTAGAGGTCAGCATGGTACATTGTTTATTTGTTAAGCTAGCACAGCTGTTTGGGATTCCCCTCCCATTAGGTCACTGGTACTAGGGGTGTGGTTTACCTGGTCAGTAAGGAGGCAGAAAGGTGTAACAGGGTGGGTGCTTCAAACGATCACAGTGACAAACCCACTCATGTGTCGTTATTGATAGCAGAAACAGATTTGTGCACTCACCTGACACAACTCTTTAGATTTATGTCACTTCTTTTAAAAGATCAATGAAAGAGGATCAACATCTGTTTTTTAATAAAAGTAGAGAACCTCTGTTTTTTAACAAAGGGCGTTGTAGGTATTCTGGTTCGATTTTACCCCTGATTTCCCTGCAGAGTGTCATGAGAGAGGTAGTGACAATTTGTCATTATTCAGATAACTTTGTTTAACTATTTGATCATGCATGCATCGATCAGTTACTGATAGGGTTAAAGTTACCCGATACCAGGAACCGATACCAGTGGCTTCACTGTCTGTGACTTGTGATTTATGTTGTAGTTTCCTATATTGAACACTAGGGGGAGCTATTGAACTAAAGAGGAACAGTGTGGGTTGAGAGCTGGAGATGGTGCCAAATAGTTCATTTTATTTGGTTAAAATGTGGAAAACTGCAATAATGTCTCTGTGAAATCACAGAAAATGGTTATTTTTCACCTTTTATTTTAGTTTTGTGATCATTTTTTTAAATATATTTTATTTTTTTATCTAACTCAGTCATTTGTTGTAAAAAGCCAAGAAGAAAAAATAAAACCTATATTCCAATTTGTTGCATTTTTTGTGTGGTAGAAGTATCGGTACTCGGTATTGGCGAGTACTCAGATTTAAGTATCGGTATCGGATCGGTTTTGAACAAAGTGGTATCGGTACATCCCTAGTTACTGATAATAAAAACAATGCAAATTTGCAAACTTGGCGTGAGTTTAGCTGGAAAAGCTCAATGAGATATTTTATTACGCCGGTCCAAGCATCAAAATATAATGATAATGTTCCTGCATGTTGGAGGAAATGTGGACATTTGAAAGCGGACCAAAGTCATGGTTTTTGGAATTGTTCAAATTTACAAGGATTCTGGAAAGAAATTCAACAAGAACTGATAAATATCCTTGAGATCCCGTTGCAGTTTGATATCAACACTTTGTTGATTGGACTGATACCACAGGACTGGACAAGAAAAGATAAATATTTAGTCAGCATATTACTAATAGCTGCAAAAAAGGCTTTGACCAGAAAATGGAAAACATCTGATGTCCCTGATGTGAATTCTTGGATTGACATTGTTAAAGACATATACAAAATGGAGGAAATTGCAGCCTATGTAAATGTAAGAAAAAAATGTGTTTTTGTTACGCTGGGAAAAATGGTCAAATTATATTTCACATAGAAGACATGACTATTAGTTAAAATACAGATACTGTACAAAAATGTTTCTACTTGAATTTTTATTTATATTGCCTTCTCACAAACACACTCTTGTGTTTGTTTCGTTAGTTTGTTTATTTTTTCGGTTATTTATTATTTTCTTGTTTAAAAACAGGACATGTAAAAGAATGGGTTGAAGAATCTGTTGAGATACATGTGAACTAATAAAAAAAAAGAAATTGAAAAAAAAAACAATGATATTAATCAATAGTATTCCATACAGTAAAATGAGCAGTGTTAATGCAACACTTAAAGAGTTAATTTCAACACTGGGCCAGTGAACATATGGTCCCGGAACATAGGACCCACTTTGACTATTTTTAAAGCTCCAGATTTTCTGACCATTTTGATTTTGACTCCTACTTATTAGGATGTTTTCTGCATCCCTCTGCACTACAGGTCATAGTTATGTCCTGCCCCTTTTGTGTTCAGTTGTGCCTACATGTTCCCCTGTGTTTTCCATGTTCCGCCTCCTGTGTCCTGCACTAATCCTCCACAGGTGTGTCTCGTCTCCCGATCACCTCCCTCCCTATATATGCTGTTTAGTTCAGTCGCTCCTTGTCTGTTTATCCCTGACCTTGTTTGTCTTTTGTCCTGTGTCTCCCTGAGTTCTGATCAGCCAGCAGTAAGGCTGTTTTTGGTTTCACCCCACCTGTTTCTGCCTCCTTCCTCCAGCTCTTGGGTCCTAACCCTACCCTGACAGTATCCAGTCATTTTTTCTCTCTTGGTATAATTATCCCACCAGTTTTAATTGATTGCCAGATCAATAATATCATTAGGTTTCTTGTCCTTTGTGGATTCTTTCCATTTTTCTATGAACTTTTTCCCATTTTGTTATTTTTTATCCCCCAGTTTTTCTTACTCCCATTGAATTGGACTTTTGAATGAATCTGCCTGCATGTTTTGCATTTCAGTCCTCTTCTTCATCAAAATCTGATCATTTATTTGTTGCATTCAGCTGCAAGACCCAAACCCTCCCCGTTACACTGTCAGAAATGAAAGGACAAGAATTGTGCCTTTTTTGTCACTGGGGTGGTACCCTCAAAAGTACAGTTTTGTACCTTTAACTGCAGGGCTGTATCCTAAGGGGAACAAATATGTACCCTTTAGGATACATATTTGTACTCTTTAGGATGCATATTTGTACCCTTTAGGATACATATTTGTACCCTTTAGGATACATATTTGTACTCTTTAGGATACATATTTGTACTCTTTAGGATACATATTTGTACTCTTTAGGATACATATTTGTACCCCTTAGGATACATATTTGTACTCTTTAGGATACATATTTGTACCCCTTAGGATACATATTTGTACCCTTTAGGGGAACAAATTTGTACCCTTTAGGGGAACAAATTTGTACCCTAAGGTACATGTTTGACTAGTACTGTAAAAGGTACAAACTACAAAGGTAAAAATTTGTACCCCAAGGTTCAAAATTGTACCTTTTTGAGCGTACCATTTTGAACCTTAACTGGGGGTACAAATTTTTACCCTTGTAGTTTGTACCTTTTACTAGTCACACCTGTACCTTAGGGTACAAATTTGTATAAATATGTACCCTAAAAGGTACATATTTGTTCCCCTTAGGATAAAGTAAAGGTACAAAACTGTACTTTTGAGGGTACCACCCCAGTCACAAAAAAGGTACAATTCTTGTCCTTTATTTCTGACAGTGTAGGAGTCATTTTCAGTTTCTGGGTTTGTTATTATTGATCAGTGTCTCGGGTTTTCTTTTTCTCTGCTTCCTCCTGAGTTTTGGCAAACAGGCTGAAGTGCACCCATCATGATAAATCAGGAGTCTTGGCCACTGACACTCCAGAAAAGAGGGTGCTTGCCAACAACTACAGTCTAAATATAGAGGCACGCCGTGTAAAGGTTTGTTTTAACATGAGGATGAGTGATAAATAACGTAGAGCTGGAGGAGGCTGCAGCAGCCCTTCATGTTGGTGGCCATGCACCAGCATATTGAATTTCCTGCTCGCTGCTGTCGACAGCAGACTGGTTACTGGTATCTCTCGTCCTTGCTTTGACCTGCTTTGCACACACATGGAACCCCCACCTTCACAGCACACACACACTTGAATGCTGTCCAAACAACCACCTCAAGCTTTTGTCTGCACACAGTTTGAACCTCCAGCCTAGATTTGACATTATAAAAGAAAAGAAAAAAATGCAAGATTACACGCAGGGAAACATGCAGACTATTCTCCGTCTTTACAGTGAGACTTTTGTCAGCTACTCAGTTCTGTTGTTACGCAGCAAAAGCAGAAACCTGAATAATGAGGATGATGTTTTATCTCTCGCTGGCCGAGACGTTCACATGACTTCCTCCACTTGCAGTCTAATGTTTTTGTCTCCGGTACACTTTGTCTTTTGTCTGTTAAAACGTTGCAAGGCTGCTTGCGCTGCACCCACGAAACATCTATTATGTGATTTGTATTCTCTTGACTTTTACATGCGCCTGTTTGTAATTGCACTTGCTACAAGCAGACACTTAGGAGTAGGGCTCTATTGAGCTGTACAACTTTAGCTTGTGAAGTCCTTGAAAGGCTGTCTTTGTACTGTTCATCTATTTCGCATTGCCCTTGACGATCAAATAAACACATAGAGGAGGAAAAGCTACTTCAGAGAGGATGATTGGCGTCGAGGCGGATAAGACGCAGGGGCTATAATGAAACCCATAACAATAATCCGTTTGAATGAGGGCTACCGCGGTTTAGAAATTAAGAAAAGAGAAGAAGAAGCAAGGTGGAAGGGAAAGGTGAAGGTAGATAACGAGGGTTGAGGTTAGGTCCTGAAAGGGAATGTCACAGAATGAGGGGAAAGCTGTAATGCAATATGGAATTATAGAGTAATAGTAGTGGCAGGTAGTAGTACTACTAAATAATGGTAAGAAAAGCAGCAGCATCGATATGAAGTGGAGGAAACAAAAGTATAGAGCTGCAAAGGAGAGCAAATCAAAGAGAGACACACCCGCATAATTAACACCAGCATGCTGCAGCCAATTAAATATTTACAGGGGCCCGTCCCTTCGACACCTTGATGATGAAGAGAGGCAGCTCAAGGATTATCAGATGCTGGAGCCGCAGGCTGGAGACAAGGGGCCGGGGATGAGGGATTAAACATTAACAGGCACAGATATCCCTTTCTCTTCCACGTCTGATCCCATTAACTCTGGACGGCCCAAATCCAACCCCGTGTCCACCTCTCTTCCAGCCCTCATCCTTTCCATCCTCTTCTTCTCTCCAGCACTTGTTCAGCGCCTCTGTTTCCTGCGTATGAAATCCCAGACGCCCCATCCTGGCTGCCTCCACCCTCAGCGCCACCTGTCAGCGACAGAGCAACAGGAGAGCAGGAAGAGAGTGATGGGCAAGTGGCGAGAAACCACCTGGATGTCTCGCTCAGACGGCTCGGCGAGATAGATATGCGGGTCGTTTGCTTTTCACAATTGCCGGCGATGTCGGCAGGATTCCACTTGACAGGAAATCTAAAAATGTCAGATGTCGGGGCGAATGAATTGTTTTGAGTCTGCTTGGTAATGTCAATTTCCTTCTGCTTTTTACGCTAATTACGTTTTGTTTGTTGGAGTTTAGTGGAAGTGTTTTTGTTACCGTCTCTTATAAATGCTCCGTTTTTAGATGCACCAAGTGGATTGGGCTGACGTTTTTCTGCTGCCATGTTCTGACACAAGAATAATGGCTAACTCATCTTGAAATGACAGTATACAAATGCAGTTCATTGGCTGCAGGCCTAACTTGGCCTTACTAAAGACGTGACATTGGTCCCTTTTTGTTCTACACATGCTGCATCCGCAATTCTGCCTCTGGTAGCTTCCTCCACCCTAGCATCTCCCTCCTACCCTCACTCCCACCTACTAATCCCTCTTCACACATCAATCAATAGAGGACTGCAGAGTGCACAGAGCCATACAGTACTCAATGCAGCAGTTGTACAACTTCAATGGCCAGCCGCAGATCTTTACTGCTGAATCAAGCTTGGCTGAAGAAGAAAAACCCAGCGTGCTAAAACCAGGGACGAGCCCCACTCCGCTTTCTTTTACCCCCTATTTTCCGTGGACTGACATCTAAACCCCTTAGCAGTCTTGAAATCAATATGGTAGTTAAACTGTTACTTCCTTTCCCAGTGAGTACACTCACACACACGCGCCGGCCTGCCTTACACAAGGCCCCGTAGACTGCCTTAAATACACCCTGTGCACTGGTAATTTGACAGATTTGTGTTGTAGTGTTGTCACGGCTTGAACAGAGAAACCCAAAAATACTCTTGCACGCCAAGAAGCTCTACATTAGGCCTCCTCAGACAATAACAGTCTTTAAAGTCAACTAAAGGAATACAGTACCTGCTGCACACGAGGCCTACAGCAACACGGTGATAACAGCATCTATATAGTCATCTAGACTGTTATGTAAATGTCTTACTACTTGCTTTAGCCACTTTATTAGGTACATTGTTCATTTGCTTGTTAACACTAACAGCTAATCAGCCAATCAAATGGAAGCAAATCAGTGCAAGATGGCTTTCTGAAGTTCAAACTAACATCAGAATGTGGAAAAAACAGAATCTAAATCTTGGCCAGGAGTACTCGGTTACAGTGAACTGCATGGTCGGGGGGGGTATATACCTCTAATTCCTATTTTTATATTTTATTCTCACTGGTCATACCATTGACATTTTGTATTGTGTCACTCTTGAAGATGTACAATAAAAGCAAAAGATCATAATATAAGAAATGTGTTTTGTTTAGGTAACTGTTGCTTTAACCCAGGGGTGCCCCCTTTTCACCTCGGGAGCTACTTTTATAGTTCAAGACGATCTACCGTGTTCGCAGCTGGGCTGTGAATGTTGATTCAGGACACTTCCTGATGGAGCACTCACACATATGCCCCTGGACTGATTCTGCACCGACGCGGGTCCGGATCCCTTACTGTGGGTCCAGACAGGGCACTCCTTTTCTCTTAAGTCTAGCAGCGTTTTCGTGGTGCGACTGCGATCTTTATGTCTCGTTTTTCAGGGGGTCAACGTGTTGGGCTGTAGCTGACTCTCTTCCCATTAAGTGTAGTTTTTACAACCACTAGAGGGCAGAAATTCTAAAATCACAGCTCTTCTCCATGAACAGATTACACAACAAGTGTGTTTTAAAACATCCATCCATCCATTTTCTGTAGCCGCTTAATCCTCCACAGAGGGTCGCGGGGCAGCTGGTGCCTATCTCCAGCGGTCAAGGGGCGAGAGGCGGGGGACACCCTGGACAGGTCGCCAGTCCATCGCAGGTGTTTTAAAACAAAATGATCTAATTTAAAAGATTTTAAAAAATTTCTGTCAGATTTTTGCATTTAGAAAATTATCTTGTCTATTTGCTTGTGTGCTGATCTTCCACTGAATAGTAGGGATGTAACGATGCTTCGAGAATCGATTTTTAAAACCGATGAAAACTAGTTTAAATATGAGTCGATGTAGAAAAAAGAAATCGATTCACAACAGCCTGACGTACTATGTACATGGAAAGCCCTGATAAGGGGAGTAAATGCTAAAAGAACCACAGACACGTTATTTTCTCTGCTCAGACGTGTATTAAACGACTTAATTCAACTTAAATACATACAGAGTGATCATAAAGAAACATTAAATACAAGTCCGATTATCTTTTCAACTAGTTAGCGGCACTGGCTATCAGCTAGCGGCTAGCTGTGGCTAAACCTCGTTCAACAACAAGAATAAAGCTGAAACAAAACCGGATCAACAACTGAACGCATTCATGAACGTTCTGTTAAAGTTACATGACACTACAGGTGTTCTTATGGATAAGTCATACCTGAAAAGGAGAGTTTATCAATATATTAAAAAAACACGGAGTTTCTTCCTCTGCTGCTCAAACATGCTCTGTAGCTCTCTAGCGCTAGACGTCCCCTGCTGGTCACATGTCGTTACTACAGCTACTAAATCTAAATCGACATTAACTTCTGTTTAACTAAACTACATCTAGTATTTGGCTAAAAACTACTGACAAATATTGTTAATGTAAACAGTAATGAACACATTTACCTTAATATCTATTAAACTAAACATACTGACAAATACATTTGAAGTTTAAACAACAATGAGGACATTTCAACCATCACACACAGTGGTGACAAAGTTCTGCTAATCATTCAGAGCAGAGACAAGCAGCTTCAAGATAGATGATGCTCCAGTCAATTAGAAGTCAACAGTGTGGCAGCATTTGGCTTTCCCTTGTTTCCAGTAAGACAATAGAAAATTACAATTTGAAACAAGAACTAAAGGGCTATTGTAAAATTTAAAAAAAAAATATTTGGCCATAAAATAAATTAATTTTGTTATGAAAAATTGTAAAAAATCAAAAACCGTGAGCTTAAAATCGGGAATCGAATCGTGGCCTGAGTGAATCGTTACATCCCTACTGAATAGTGTAAAATGCAAATGCAGCAAAAAAAATTTCAGAAAAGTCTGATTTATCTTTGCAGAAAAATAAGGACATTTTTTAAAGGAACCTCAGAATCAGAGATCACTTTCCAGACTTGTAAACGCACAAGTGAACTAAACGGTACATGAAACAGAAAAAGAGTTTTAACAAAATCTGAAAGACTTTGTTATGGCTGAGGTTGAAAATACTTCTACAACATCAAGATGATCCTAAACAATCATAAAAATCTACAACATGTTATCGTATCAGGTCAACGCTGGAGGTTTTGTCTCTCACAACCATCATCTTACACATCATAAAAACTTTAAAAGGGAAAGCTTCTACAGTAATACTGAGAAATCCCCAGAGCATTAACTAAAAGCCTCTTAGCTGTCTATAAAAACTGCTTACCTGCAGGGAAACTGACTAAGCAGGACGCTCAAACCTCTGCATTGACTTTGCATGTTTGTGAAATGGATGACTGGGCAAAACGAATAGATAATAGACCTATGAAACACATGATCAATAGGTATCATGTAAATTATACATGTGTATCGATTATACTAATAGATAGTGGTGGGACTCGATTTAAAAAATTTAATTAATTACAGCCTTTGTAATGAATTAATCGCAATTAATTGCATTTTAAAGTATAAGAAAACATTTTTTTTTTATTTAAAATAATTTTAGTGGGGACAGGATCAAATAATAGACCTGAACTTTATTACTGTAAACTCAAGCTCCTTTAATTTCTGAAAAAAAAAAGCATTTAAATTGATTTTCAGTTCAAAACAGTAAAAAAAACAAAATTATCCCAGAGTAAAATTGGACAGACCTAAAAGTACAGTACTTTATTATTTTAAGTACATTTTCAGAAGGGTATTGTTTTAAAATAATAATAATAAAAGATTTCCACCGTGTGGAAACAGCCTGTATGAGTTATCAGTGTGTTCACACTGACCCGCTGTCTTCAGACACTTCTGTCTCGTTTTCAATGCGGGATCCGGGACGGGTCTCCATCTGAACCGGACCGTACGGCGAGGAAGGAAACCCAGAAGAAGAAGTAGGACACGGCTTTGTGAAAATGCTCAGCGATAAAGTGCAGGCTATTAATGATTTTCCTAGCCCACGTTCCCGCCGTGAGCTTCGATGTTTTCTGGGGATGGTGGGTTACTACCGCCGTTTCTGCAAAAACTTTGACTAGTGCTCCCGTGTTAAAAGCACCTGACCTCTCAAAACCCTTCATCATGGAAGTAGATGCTAGTAATGTCGGGGTTGGGGCAGCACTTCTACAGAAGGATGAGAACGACTTGGAACACCCGGTCGCTTATTTTTCTAAAAAGTTCGCCCCACATCAGAAAAACTACTCCACCATCGAAAAAGAGACCTTAAACTGATAATATGCAACTTTTTCATATTTTTAAATCTTCTCCTTGAGCCAGTCTGTGCTAATCTGACTCTTTACAGAGTTAATGAAAAGTCACTTAGCCCCATCTGGTGGTTAGATCCAGAATACCACGATTGCAAGATCTCCGTCGCCGTCACGGTACCCAGGAAGTCACGTGTCTCACGAGGGTTAGGCTAACCCAAAGTGGCTAGCTGTTATGCTAGCGCTGGAGTGTTTTTAGCTCATGATTCCTGATTTTTCCCATCTCTCCCTGCTTGAACACAGCTGATTTCTTTGAAGGAGTAAATAACCGCTCCTGTAGAAAGCTATGAAGGCTGAGGAGACATTTCAACAGGTAGATTTAGGCGTTTAGAAGCTGAAACAATATGCTAACTTGTGTAATGCAGTGATTTAAAACGGACACCAGAGGGCGCCCAAAACAAGCAAAACTGCATATTATCACTATAAGTCTGTTACTAGCCCTCCAGCATTTCCATGTTTATGTTCATTCTGGCCAAGGCCCACTTGTCGTTTTTACTGATCATAACCCTTTAACCTTTTTGTCTCGTATGTACAACCAAAGGTTAATGAGGTGGGCCCTGTTCCTGCAGGATTTGAGCTAGACATAAAACACAAGAGAGGTACTGAAAACGTGTTGGCAGATTGTTTGTCCCGTAACCCTGAGTGGGACGGAGTTAGTCGGGGTTAGTAAGTAGATGGTATCTACTGTTGTTGGTTAGAGAAAACGGGGTTTTCTCTTTTTATTAGGGTGGGGGTGTCACGGCCCTATGTTTTGGGTCTGTGTTTTGTTTTCTTTTTGTTGTTTGTGCCCCCCCCCCTTTTCTTTCTGTTCAGCCTCTGCCACTTTCCCTTGCTGCTGGCTGTTGCCCTGGGGGAAAAGGGGAGGGTTGTAACACCCACGCATGGAGAGAGCATGTTAAATCCACGTATAAAGGACCGGACCGGGAAGCGAACCTACAACCTTATCACTGCAAGAAAGCATGCAGCCCACTTTGGCAACCATGCATTTGTAATGTGTTTTATAAATAAAGTTGATTGTAAGAAAAGTTGCAGATTTGCACAAATGTGTCGTGAATGTCTCAACATCTGAAAATGTTTCATAAATAAACAATTCAATGTGATTCCAACTCATTTTGTTGATAAAAACTTTGTTTTTATGTAAAGATGAACGTTTTGAAGCAAACCGCCTAGTCCTGCATCAACGACCCTGTGTTTTGTCCACAATGGATATTTAATCTTTACAAAAAGATGTAGCAACGTTTTACTACTTCAGTTAAATTTTCTTTACTTTCTTTGAAAGAAGTGAGGTTGTCATTCATATCTGAAGGCCAACCTCACACTCTATTTTATATCAACAAATGATATTCAGCTTTTATGAATGAATAGAATCTTGAAAACTTTCAATCTTCATGTTTGATTAAAAAAAAAAATCTGTTTCTGCATTTCAGTCTAAACAGACGCATTAAATAAACTACAGCTTTGGTTTCCATACAACATTATTTTAATGGAAGTCTTTATTAGACTACACAGCTAAACTCATTTCCAACCATTCAGTTAAGTTTCCAGTACAGTAGCAAAGCTTACCTTTACTCTCAAGCTTCTAAGAGGCTACAATAAAACCCACAATTACCGTGTGATAGTCACAGGGAACAAAGAAGTGTAATAGCACGGGAGCTGTAATTTCCAACAGGACCATTGGCTGTGAAGTGGAGTCAAAAGGAATGAGGCATGAAAAAGTTTGAGTGTCTGGGCTGCGTGTTTGTGAAATAATTGACCAGACAATAGACGCTCACAATGGTCACTTATGACACACTCGAAAAGTAGGTCTAATGAGAATTTGTCAAAAACTGTAGAATTACTGCCGCTGTTGTTAATCTGGACACTCGCTTTGTGTGAAAAGACTGAAATCACGCAATTTCCATCAAAGACGAGTTACAAAAAACACATTCAACAAACCGAGAAGACTTCTCGAGTCATTGTGGAGCCGAATAAAAGATTTTATTTAGCTTTTTGTTTCAAAAATTTTTTTTGCATGCATAAGCGCTACAGCACCACCACTGGCTCGGCTTATTAATTATCCCTCCATCGTTCATTCCATTCTGATAATGACACATTTCTGTAGAAATATGCCAAACATGTAATATACTCAAACAGAGCAATAAGACCAGTTGATTGTAGAGACTGAATGGAAAGCAATTAGCTGCTTTCTGAAGCGGCCGTGCTAATGAGCAATCTAAAAAAAAAAGTCATTCTTTTCAGGATCTTTTGCAAACAGCAAAACAACATTTTGGCAACAACGTTTCAGGAAGCACTTTTGTATTAATGCATTCAGGAAAACAATGAGGAATTCCAACATATGCACACATATTTCATATATTTATATTCCTGACATGGACTTTTTTTTTCTGTAGGCTCACCAAATAATGCATATGTGTGGCCAAACATGTTCTGGACCAGCGGGCTGCTTTTCCCGGGGTTCTTGCTACTTGCCCCACAGGGACTTGGTAAGTCTGAGGATGAAACGTAAAGACGAAGGTGCAGAGAAAGAGATGGAATATAGTCTGGGGGCAGGAGAGGGAAGGAGGTATGGGCCAGAAACGAGGAGCACGGTGCTGTCAGGATAATTCACAGCAGTAGTACTCGCTGCAAAGAACAAGCAGAGTTACCTGGGGGAACAGAAATCCGCTAACACCTGCTTAGGAGGTATCCTGAGGGGGTAAAACTGGAGAAAGAGGAAGGCACGGTGCCGTGCACTCAGACACTGCACATCAGAATGTGTGTGTGACAGTGTTGGAATTAATGTCGAAGTGTATTTACAAGCTTGTGCGAATCTGTTTGCAGCATGCATGTTTTTGAATCCATATGCGAGTGGGCGTGTGTGTTTCTGTGCATGTGTTTGCACACTTCCCTCTGTTTGTGTGCAGTGAGACTTTTGCTCGGCGGCGTGTGCCCACAGCCATCCTTACAGCTGTGGAACTGGTTCATTTGCATTCTGAGTCGCTGCGGCTCTCGCCATTCTTGCCGCACTGCTGTGACTCGTCACAGCTGGATCCTGCACACGTAGCCGCGCCGTGCCAGCGATGTCTGGCTGCAGCTGTGCTGGAGAGCACGTGGCAGACGATCCAACCAACGCCGCGAGCTCGGGCCTGAGTCTGCAAGTTCGAGGGAGCTTGTTTGACTTGAATTTCCTTTGTGATCCGATTGGTTTACGGGGTGTACTCTCCTTGAATTAAATCCAGACTTTGTCCTTGTCTCGCAGCAGATGGGAGCCGGATGACATCTCGGCTAGCTTTTGGCACCACCGACACGCTGCCGCTGCTCGGTTGCAGAAAAGCCAACATTCCATTGACAACACGATAGCCTTGTTCGCCGGTTTGACCTCTCGTCTCAATGAGAAAAGATGCCCTCCGAGTTAAAAATATTCCAGACTTTAAAGACACGTCTGCCACCCTTTTCACCCTCCAGACACTTCTTTCATCCTGGTGCTTTTGGTATTTCTTTAGAGAGAGGCCAGTGCATCAGAAAGGAGCAATCAATAGAGAGGCCATTTAATCTTTGTAGCTGAGCAAAACTGAGAGCCATCTCATGTATGGCAAGCAGGGGGAGAAGAAAAAACACCTTCAGGATGGAAAGCAGATGGATGAGCAGAGAGGTAAAGGTGAAATAACGTGTCGGAGCTGGTTTGAGATATAAAATCAAAACAAGCATGCAGTGAGTTACTTGGGGCGAAGCGTTTATGTCAGTCCTGGTGGACTCAGCCACTTATGAATCAGCTGGCTTGTGTTTCTGATGAAGCTGTTTTACTGAAGCCTGGGGCTATTGAGGAAAAGGAGGAAATCAGGAGCGTAACTAAAGCTGTGGTAGAAGTAATGTGTAATTAAATACAATGCCACTGGCTAATTTGCCTTTCATTTATATCTGTGCATCAGTTTCTTGCATTTTCTTACTGCATTTCATTGCAGTAAGGGCTGCACATCATGCATTAGCGGGTATCCATCTTTCAGTACCAAACATAAACACATTCTTAAGTCACCATAAGTTATTCGAGCGCGTCTCCTTGGAGCAGTTTGAATTGGATTAATGCTCCTTCATGTGGAGAGCTGAAAATGATCTCTGGCTCCTCTTTCTTGAATATGTCAATGAGCTGCAAAACAATTTGACTAATGTGCCACAAGCATGCGTGAGCTTTCCACTGTAGAAATACCTTATGCATATGCAGACACCCACATGAAATCACCATGGCATGTAATATAAACACACACTTTTAATTTGCTCGGTCGCTGTGCAGCTGTATGCGGCGATAACTACAGTGAGAGAAAAACCTGAGGAATCATTTATATTGCAAGTGTCTCAAAAGTATGAAACGACGTTGCTGCCTTCCTGCAACACAATGTGAAATATTTATTATGTAATAAACAGCTGGTAGACTTTAAAAACACAATTAGTTTGCAAGAAAACAGAAAAGGCTGACTGAGTTAAAGGCACGCTATGCAGTTTTGCTTGTTTTTAGCACCCCCTAGCGTCCATTTTAAATCACTGCCGTAAAAACGTTAGCATTGTTTCTGCTCAGAAACCTCTAAATCTACCTGCTGAAACGTCTCCTCAGCCTTCACTGCTTTCTACTGGAGCGCTCCATCCAGTGGCGTAGCAAGGTTGAGCTGGGCCCCGGTGCAAGAGTTGCTTTAGGGCCCCCTTCTCGAATCAAATCACCAAATACGATTGTGAAAAGAGTTGTGATGGATCTGATCTGAGAGAGGAGGGAAGCAGAGCCCTGATATCTAGCTGAATGTTTTCAATAAGGAAAAAAATCTACAGTAACAAAATATGTTTGTCAGAAAACAAAGGCGCCATGTGAGCCTTTAAGGCAGGGTGGGGAATCTTTATTAGCTAAGGGGCCCATTTTTTTTCATAAAGTCACCTGAGGGCCACATTCAGAACGTAAACCAGTGGTATCCAGTTGTTTCAAGACAAAGGGAAAAATCACCAAGTATAAAGTTCTCAGTTACAAAATTTTGTATTGAAACATGAAGAAAAAAATATTTTATTGTGATTTTTTCTTCCCACTTCTAGGTGGTCAACAATATGTGTCCAATTTAACTGAGCAGAACAAAGTGTTAGTTTATGTAGGAAAGGATCAGTAGATCTCTGTAGACATAAAGGGTCTGATAGGTTTGACTTAATTAAAAGAAAAAGTGATTTTATTGGCCGATTTGTTTTCTAGTTTCTTGGTCTTGAAAATTAGTTTGAGTCCAACAGAAACAAGAATTGGATCCTGGTCTTGCTTCAGAAATGCTGAAAGTATATTTTTTATTTACTTAGTACTTATTTATTTTCTTAGTATTAGTCAGGTTTATTGAATGGAGCTCATGATTAAAGTCAGTGAGGGTTTGTGGCTCTTTTTACCGTGAAATTAAGTTAAAAATTTAGGTTAACAAAAATCTATTTAACCATTTTCATTTAAAAAGATTTGAATTTACCTGTATTTTTGTGACCTCCGGCCTGGTAACCTGATCATTCATCCAGACGCATTCTGCTGGAACCGGGTCGGTAAAGTTCCTCCAGGTCAGACTCCATCACGGCCAGCGTCTTAAAACATACTAATTTCACGGGTTTGCTGGACAGCATCTTCCGCGTTTAGTTCAAGATCGCCAATACGTTGTCCCTGGTTCTCTACTTCAATTTGGATCTTGTCCAATTTGTCGTTTATTTTATCCGACGTTGCCTTAAAATCAGCAGCTATAGCCGACCTGTGCTGTTCAAGCAAAAAAATCAGGAATCATGAGCTAAAAACACTCCGGAGCTAGCATAACAGCTAGCCCTCGTGAGATACGTGACTTTATGAGACTTCAGGGACCAGAGACTCAGAAGTTACAAACGTGGTATTCTGGATCCAAGCAGCAGATGGAGCTGAGGGACTTTGGCGTGTCCAAAGTGCGGCCCGGGGGCCAAATGCGGCCCTCAGAGTGATTTTGTGTGGCCCTCAGCTGCATTTTAAAAGTTCTATAATTTAGTTTTCCTGCAGGATTTTGATGCAGAGAGACGCTTTATGACAATTTTTTTATTTTTTCTAACATAAAACCCAATAAACAAAAAATCCAAATAAATTCAAATCTTTTTAAATGCAAAATTTTCCATTCAATCAAAAATATTCAATTTTTTTTAGACAATTCAAGAGATATTGAGATTTCCGACTTTATTTCCTGGTAAAAAGAGCCACAAATCCTCACTGACTTTTACCAAAACGCAGACTTGTGAGCTCTGTTCATAAAGCCTGACTAAATCCAGCAACAGGACTGGAGAAAGACCCAGATCCTGGTCTGGTTGCTGAGGATGGAACTAAATGTAGAAACCTAAAAACAGTCGACCAATCAGATCCAGTGAATTTGATGCTTTTTATTATTGAGTCAAACATACGAGGTCCCTGTGTCGTATTGACAAAGACTGTTCATTAGAATGTTGCATTTATAATGAATTTTTGAGCAGAACAAAATATTTTTTGCTTGTTTCTTTTAAGAAATATTCTAACTTTTGTGGCCCTGGAGGACTTGACGCTTGGTGATTTTGGCCGCCATGTTGAAAAGTTTGGACACCCCTGCTGTAAAGGGTCAGATTAGCACAGACTGGATCAAGAAAATATTTAAATATATAAAAAAGTTACATAGTGTGACTTTAAAGCACATGATTACACACTTTCTGATGTGAGAATAAAAGGACCCTCCCTTTAAGTTTCACAGTAATGTACTGCAGCATCTTTATGGCCTCGGTGTAGCAACAAAAAAAAAGCACTAAATACTAAAAGACAGGTTCCTTCATTTGGGTGACATTTATTATTATTGTTATTAAGCACACGAGCAAGCGACTGTGTCATAGCGAGATTGCTTTTTAACACATAATTTCTAACCTTTTTACAAGCTGTCTCATTATCTTCACTCACTTCGTACAGCAGAGGCACCGACTTCATCCGCAAACGACCCGAGAAAACATTAGCCAGATGTTTATTCCCCGCGTGTGCACGAGCGTCTGAAGTGAAAAGATTCAAATCGACACAAAGAAATCCATGACTCAGCACGTTCAGACCCTGACTAAAAAAACAAAACTGTTGATCAAAGAGAAGATGCTGAGGAAGATTAGGTTATTTTCAAGGAAAAAGAAAACCACCTCATTTTTTTTCATGCTTATGCAACTTGTCATCAATCTGTGATGTTCAGTGTGTTCTGGGAGCCTTTTTGCAGCAAAGTAATTTATGTTCTCTGGTGTACCCACTTTACAGCAATCTGGGCTCATCTACTTCCACTAGTGATTTTTTTTTTTTTAGTACTGCTGTAGAATTTCACTGTTAAAGAGGAAAAAGTGAGCTGTCACATTTGGGGAATCAAACTAGTCTCTATAAAATTCAACATTTTCACCGGATTTTAATTTTACTGTTAAGACAAAAAACAAGTTTTAAAAATAAGCCTCTGTTTTATGTCTGAGGTGTTCCCTGACTTTACCGTGGTGCGATGCTTTGATCAAATCTGGACTGCACAAAACTGTCAGTTTGTTTCTTGCATAAGAATACACGGTTCATGTTTTTATGTCTACAATGTTTCAGTAAATTAATACACGCCGCCCTGTTGTTGCATTAACAACTGGTTTATGTATGCCATTTATGTAGCGTTTTATAAACTCTTTTATAGTTTATTTAGCACACACTTCTGTAGAATCACTAAGTTTTGTTAGTCTGACACAGGAGGTTCCCTGAAGCTTTCACTTACCAGTGTTTACAGGAACTCTAGGTTCTGCAGATGTTACAGTGAGTAGATGATGTATTTTAATATTGACGAAGGGAAGTCTGAGTTGGAATAAGACTTTACAAGTTTTATTATCAAAAGAGAGACGGACAAACAGTTATAAACAGTTAGCAGTGAGGTAGCAAGGCTTTAGCATTTGTCAACACGATGTTAAAGTGTTCTAAGTTGATCTTAAAAGGTACGTAAGTTAACTCCCTGCTAATTAATGAGCCTAGTAATTCCTGTTGAATTATTTTCAGCTATCTCAAGAAGGTATCAGGTGCTAAGAAGCCCTCAGTAAATCCTTAAATAGACTGAACAATTTAACGGAAGGTGTACAGTAAACTCAACAGTTTATTTCACTACATAATGGCGAGCCAGCCAGGAGGAGGGGGGGGGGGCACTAAACTCCCACTGCTATATGAGCGAGCCGTCAGAACTCTCCGCTACAATGGTAAAAGTGAAACTTTGAGTGAGTACCTCAGCTCAGACAGACATTAGTACCACTGCTATAGATGGTAGATCTAACACTGGTGTGGCCAAAAGATCTGGTGCACATGCATTATTTTGGGCCCACGTGCGCAACATTTCTGTGCATCACTGTTTATATCCAGGGGTGCACATAACTAGTCCACCAGTACGCATGCGCACCCCAGATATCATGTGCGGACCTGATCCTTCTGCCCAAATACCCCATGTGGACCGGAGCTGCATGCAGAACTATATTTGGGGACTCTTTTTGTTGCAACACATAAAAGCCTTGTTTCCATTGCAGGGTTTGGTACAGTTCAGGGCGGGTCAGATCGCTATTTTATCTATTTCCATTGTAAAACCAGTCCATACAACCAAACCGGACCGCTCCAGTCGTGGTCCATGAAGGCCCTCCTCAGCTGTGGGTCCATAGGAGAATGGAGCGGTACGGTTAGGGCGGAGCTGTGGCGTTAAAACAACACCGACCACTGATCACTGTGACAAGCAAAACAAACCCCGGAGTGCCTGTAACGCTGGACCCAGTCAATCCAGCCGCGGACCGCGAGGGATTCACCGATCCAGACCCGCCTCCTCAGGTCCAGAGAGCCGATCGTACGTGGATGTGAGAAAATCCCAGCATGTAGCACCGGTTTGATCACTTTCAGAGCTCCAAACCTTCGGCGATCAGCTGCGTTCAGGACGAGCTAGATGGACTGATAAGAAGTTCATAAAGAAGTTTCACAGGATGCAGCTGAAGGATTCAAACGGACGGTGGAACAGCGTCGGGCCAGGCTGGAAAAATGAAAAGCCCCGACAGAGCTGGAATGACGTGACGATACGCATTTACCCGCCTGCCAAGTGAGTCCGACTGCCGATAGAAACGCTCTCCTGAAATCGCGAACCGTACCGAAGCCTGCCATGGAAACGAGACATGAGGGTGCGTCGCTAATTAGCTTCCTCGATAGAGCTGGTTCATGCTGTTCTGCTCTCTGGCGTTGTTTTAAATAAAGAGTGGTTCTGTTTCAGCCAGCGACTGAATCTAGTTCAGTAGTGGCTTCAAGCTTCAAGCGTCACAGGTGCTGTCATGGTCCTGATCGGGCAGGCCCCCCACCCTCCCACTGGCACACCAAACATCAGCGCCAGGTTCTCACCCGAGTACCTCAATGTCTCCTGAAAGGTTACTGCCTAACTAACTACTGAGGTGTGCTGAGGCGAAAGCCTGGGAAAGAAAGAAGCCTAAATAACTTCACTAGTTTGCAATACCAAAAAAAAAAAAAAAAACTGTTTAGGTTTTTAATCAGGAAGCACAATTTCCAACAACTGGGCTCTAATGTATTATTTAATAGTTCTTCATATTCTTCTAAAAACACCAACTAGCTCTGCAAAGCAACACGAGCAGCGCCTCTGTCTAAAGGTATTTCTAATCTTTAACATTATTATTATGCGGTAAAAGTTGAATTTGTGCATGTGGTGGAGTGCATTTAGTCTTTAAACTTTAGAGTGCACCAACAAAAATGCTGGAGTAGGTTCTACCCCCCCCCCCCACACACACACACACTGCAGACACTTCATTTGGCCCACGTGTGAGCGGAGCCGTTAACTGTTGATTGAATTCACACCTCGTGTGCGCTGACTGTTGCTACAGAGAAGCAAGAATTCACCCAATTGTTTAAAAATGGATCTCTTATTATGGGGATGCCACTGAAAAAGCTGACTACAGCAAAAATGAGTTTTGGGAACCACTGATGGCAAAAGGCTAAACCAATTATGAAGCGTTGTGTGACTTCAAACTTAAACCCAAAACGGGTTGATGGATGGAGAAAGTCTCACTCATGGACCGAGAAAAACACTTGAATTTTCATGAGCAAATGATGAAGTGATTCTGTAACCACAGCATACTAAAAGCATCTCTAACTGCCCGACGCATCACAGGAACTACTTATCTCCTCAGAGTGTTTACATCAGTGAAGATGTCTGACAAGAATAGCTGCTTCCTGTGTCGCTTCTCTAAAAAGTCAACATTTCACAGCAGAGTGCTCAGATGTTGTCCAACTTGTTAATAAGGAAACAGAATCAAGTTTCTTTGGAGGGCTGATTCAGACAAACACTAACGAACTACCGAGGCCGGATGTAGGCAAGGGGGGGCATAGCCCCCCCAAATTCCATGACTGCCCCCCCCCCCCAAACGCGATTGCATGCAGAAATAACAAATTTCAAAAATTTTTCAGTGAAAAATGGTCAGAGTGAGCGCTCTCTTCCGTTTGTCCTCATTCAAAGTAGCTACTGATGAATGACACAGAAAGAAAGAAAAACAAAAAAGAATGAAAACGAACAATTTCAGTTTTTCATTTGGAAAAACGTAAAAATTTGAGTTGAATTTACATAAATTTCAGTCAGAAGGATTTGAATTTTGATTTGTAAGGAACTAAATGATTTGAGTAAGTTTGACTTAAATTTGTCAGGTTGAACCAACTTAATAATTTAAGTTGGATAAACTTAATTGAATTACTTGTTACCAACTGAAGCAATTCAATTAAGTTGGTTCAACTTATCTTTTTCTTTAGTGTGAATATCACTGATTTTACATTGATTGAACCCAAAACTTTAAGTTGTCCTGACTAAACCAAAATAATAGGTCAGATTTAGGTCAATAAGTTCATCACCTCGACTACAGCTCAGATATTCTTTTTACAGTGTAGATCAATTCAATGGATAAATTCAACTATGTTTACTTAACTTAAACCATTTTGTTCCCTCAAACTCATCTGTTCTATTCATCAATTCAGCAGGGCCCACTGTTATAATTTACTTAAAATGAGTTTTATGACATCTACCAAAATAAAATGAGTAGATTTGACTAAATTCTGATATTTTCATAGTACTTGAACACTATGAATAAAATACATGTACTCAAATCTGCAGAGTTGAACTTGATTGAAGTCAGCGTCTGCAACTTTTTGAGGGAAATAAGTTATTTGGACTCACTTTGTTTATTAATATATACTGTTAGGTTTTACAGTGTAGAAAAATGACTGCATTTCCCATCAGCTCAGTTACTTCCTCCATCTGTGCTTCTAACACTTCCTCAAATAACTTTGCTGATCTTCTTTACTTCCTCCCGTCAAGCCTGGCTTTTTATTTTCCTCCTCATTTAGTTTCTTTTTTTGAAACATATTTTTACTCCTCGCCTCTCCTTCCCCTCCTTATTATCCCACATAAGTAGCTGCTCATCTCCTCCCGCCTGCGACGCCACAGCTGATCTTCTGCTACGTCTAATTCAGTCGCTTATCTGAGCACACGAGTTCCACAAAGCCCTCCGATCCCTGTCACCTCGCTGCCCTCGTGGGAATCGTGAGTCAGTGCTGCAGATAGATGACGGCGTAGGAGCCAGTTGGAGAGGTGGAGAGGGAGAGAGAGAAATAAAACAGAGCAACAAATGTTACTGGGAGTTTAGGGTTCATAAACTTTTCTGGATTCAAGCAGCTCGTGTCACTGCAGGGTGGATCTGTTACCCAAAGCAGAAATCTTAAAGTCTAATTTTGAGCAAGAGGAAATGGAACGACGGATATAAATAAAAAATATTTGGCGAAAAAGAGAGTGAGAGCTCCCCAGATAAAGACAGACGGGCAGAATGTTAGAGATTTACTACAGATGTGTCGCGCAAATCCAGATCTTTAGTCAAACTCCGACAGGCACAAAGAACATCTTGCTGCCACGCAGAGACCCCCTGTTAGTCTTCCACCTCCTCTTTTTTGTCACCCCCCCCCTCTCTCTTTGGCTCCCGTCCCCTCGAGGTTCTATCTCTTTTGTCACTTCTTCTCCGCCTCATTTCGCCATTTGCTTCACTCCATTCCTCCCGTTTTTCCTCCTTTGCTCAGCATCATCTCTCCCTTCAGTCGTCTCCTCACTTGAATCGACTTTGACACTCAGTCCGTCTCCTTCCTTCTGCTCCTTCTTTTCTCTCGTTACCACTCTTCAAAATTCTTTTGAAACTCATGTTTCATTAAAACGCTTCAAAGGGCGCTTTCTGCTGCCCTGTCTGCTCGTGCCCTCTTGGTCCCCGCTCCTTCCTTCCTTCCTGTCCCTTTTCTCCTCGTCTGTGTCGCTCTCCTAGTAGAAATTTGCTCTTCATCTCCCTTATTCTATCCACTAATGAATTTTGGGCACTTTGCAGCCACAGATGGTGAAGCAGGCAGCCCCTGGTGGCAAACTGGAGAGAGAGGGCAGGACGAAATGGTGCAGCGACAGACCGTCTGCCAACACCTCTCCAAATAAAGTCAACCAACACATGTGTGGATATACTCCCACCTAAACCGCTACTTGCTCCTTTGCGTGGGAATAAATGCCCACTTCATCCAGACAGGTGTTCCGAGCCCGCATTTCTCCTTTTGTTGTTTTTTTCCCTCCATCCTTTCCCCCCCTTGGTGGCACTCTGGTTAATTGCAAATCCTTGTTCCTTTCTGGCGGTTTTAAACCCCTCTCCCCTGCTCCGAAGCCTTTGGGCAAAGAGAACAACCCTTAAGTTGCTCTCCCCACCTTTTCAACCAGCAACAAACCCTTATCTATTTTTATTTTATAAATTCAGCCCACACATAGCTTGCAGGAGTCCATGCTTAATTCATTCTGTCCTTGGACTCGGGGAGCTTAAAAATACAACTGTCAGTCATGGTAACACTTAGAGGTCTTATAGGCTGGATGGGTCTGAGCACAGTTACAGCTCATGCTGCGACGGGAAAGTATCCCCCCCCCCCCAGAGGTTCCTTCAGATTTAGCTTTGAATCAGACTTAAATGTTTTCAGATTAGCAGACGAAGCATCAGATAAAGACGAGCTGAGTCAAAAGAGAGTGCACTTTACAAATGATGATATTGTTCAAAATAAGAAGCCAAACCCAACACGCCCCTGTGTAGTCGACTCGACTCCTCCTACAACTGGTTGTAACTCTAGTGGCAGAACTCTTTGATTTCAACCACTGGGGTTTTCCAGCAAACGGCCTGTTTTTAGGGTCAAAGGACAAACACTTTCCTTCATGATATTCAGGACAGCAGCTATCATGAGGCCATTAAAGGTGTGGTTGACTGAAAAAACGTTTTCAGTCATGAGTCTGCAGGCAGGCCCAGATAAAGCACAGGCTAGGTATGGCTGCATGTTGGTTAGCACTGTTGTCTCGCAGCAAGAAGGTCACAGGTTCGAATCCCGGCTGTGGCCTTTCTGCGTGGAGTTGCATGTTCGCCCCATGCATGCGTGGGTTTTCTCCGGGCACTCCGGTTTCCCCCACAGATCGCAACATGCCCTACAGGGTGCAGGACTCCCTTGTAAAAGAGATTCTGAATCTCAATGGGACCTTCCTGGTTAAATAAAGGTTAAAAAATAATAAAAAATATGGCTTCTAGGGGCCTTGCGTGGTCTGGGAGCCCCATTGGTCAGTAAAAGATCTATGATTTTATTTACATTTACATTAAAGAATATTCCTAAAGTGAATTGGTCCACAAAATTGTAAGCGACGCAGGTTTTTCGTGATCTTGACTCAGGTTACGTGACATGTAATGTTCATGTACAGAAACAGAACATCGTATCAACTGAATCGCGTTGAGGTTTAAAACACCGCCTCTCACATGGAAGACCGGGGTTCGAGTCCCAGAATGGGCCAAAATTTCCCTTTAGGAACGCTGTTCTTTTTTCCACCGAGGAGAAGAAAGTCTTTCGGAGCAGCATTACGGTAAGTTCGTAACATATTTTTGCTGCGATGTTAACAGTTATTCTGAGGTCTTTGTGGTCAGCCACACATGCTAACGCTAACATAGCAACTCCCACGTTTTACGTTCTGCTTTCGCCCGGTTCGGGTGTCACACGTTCTGCTCTTTTCGGAGAAAATGTCAGTTCACATTACCATTCTGAAATATTCCTCTAAAATTTCTCCTTCGTCCTCTTAAGGCATTGATTTACACTAGAGTAGGGATTCCCAAACGGTGGTGTGCGCACCCCTGGGGGTGCCACTAGGGGGTGCGCAAGATGAAAACTGTAATGGTGGAAATTTGAAATAATTACACATTTACTGTGGGTTTTTTTTTCCCCCACTCAATATAAAAGTGTAAATAAACATGTATACCATTATTGTGTGGAGCTGTGGGACAATATTTGGATGAACTCTGAGTCTTTTTTCTGTCAATCATGTGAACTCTTTCGAGCAGACCTTTATTTTGAAGACGATAACTTTTACTATTAGTTCCGGGGCAAAGTTGAGGAGCTGCTGGACTGTTTACCTCATCAAATGGATATTATTTATTCAAAGAATCCTTCTTGACAGCTTGTAACAACTCTGCTGATTGATTCCATGTGTGTCCTGATTTAATCAACTCCATGGTGAGTCGTTTTTTTTGTTTCTGTTGTTTTTACTAAAGATGCAGCACTACTTTCTGCTGCCGATGAGCTAATGGCTAACGGAGCTGGGTGTTAATTTAAAAACACTAAGCAGTTAGTTAAGAGAACCATCAGCTTAAACCAGTGTAATAACCTCCTGCTCACTTCCACACATTAGATCAGCACTCCCCCATACACACCCGCCGTCTTTACAAGATAAGAGCATCACATGGAAATGTGAGGGGCGTTTACTGACCGTAGGACGTGCGACTCTCACAGTAATCCTCGTTACATATGATTTAATTATTAAACACTCAAAAGTATCAAATTTGTAACATTAATGATTCATAGATACCAGGAATTTGTTCAAATGTCAAAGGTCTCCATCCGGGGATTGGGGGTGCGCGAACACGGCTGGGACATAGAAAGGGGGGGGGGGGGGGGGGGGGGGGGGGGGGGGGGCGCGGCAAAAAAAGTTTGGGAACCGCTGCTCTAGAGAACACTGCAAATGTATTAAATAAACCAGTAAAACACACCTTTAACTGCAAGTCGTCCTGAAGCAGCACAACCGCCTCAGACCATCTCACTGCCACCATGTTGGAGTGTTTGTTTTTTCTGAAATAGTTTTACTCTAATGGGACACAGAACTTTATAAAAACCACACCTATGTCTCATCAGTCTACAGAATATTTTCCCAAAAATCATGACCTCCGACCTTAACCCTAACGTGCTCCAGACCCAGGAGCGGATCTAGGGGGGGGGGGGGCCTGTGCCCCCCTGACAACAAGCTTGGCCCCCATGTGGTCCCATGTTAAGTGCTTAGTGTTTTAGAATGTACCCCTTTAAAAAAGCAGCTGGCCCCCCCTCTATTTTTTTTCTAGGTCCGCCCCTGTCCAGACCTCTTGCTAAGTGTTTTTTTAGTGTAGAACAGGGCATGATGTGCTGCTTTTTGAGATCTTTTAGCATACTTCAGGTTGTCAGATTGGTTCTACAGGTCTGGCTAAGGGTGTGACTAATGACATCATTATTTAACAGAAGGGGGGGGGGGGG
>SSNR01000039.1:2758674-2769280 GCA_006937965.1 Callopanchax toddi | reverse complement strand
TAGTTTTGTACTTGAAACTTTCAGTTTTGTGCTTGAAACTCATGTTTTGTACTTGTACATTTTTAGTTTTGTATACCTATGTTTTGTACTTGAAACCTTCAGTTTTGTACTTGTAACTTAGTTCTGTGACTTGCACACATTTAAAAAAATATATAAGTTTCAAATTACATGTTCAAATTGCAGGGTTTTACACGCGTACAAAGCTATGAGTTACACACAAAACACAGAACCTTTTTTTTTTTTTTTACCATATATGGCTTGCCCAGAAGAACCAATCAGGAAAGAGGGAGGCAGTGCTGACAACCAGACTTGATTACGTTCACTCTTTACCAGTAGGTACAAAACATGAGTTACAAGTACAAAACTAAAGTCCCAATTCTAGCTCCATATCCATGCATCCATCCTGTTCAAGGTTGTGTAATAGAGGTAACCGATCCAGGAGGGAAACCCGGACATTCCTCTCCTGAATATCACTTTCCGTCTCCTCCTGAGGGATCTTAAGGTGTTCCCAGGCCAGACAGGATATCCAATCCCTCCTGCGAGGTCTGCTCTGAAGTCTCCTTACAGTGAGACGTGCCTGGAACACCACCAGAGGGAGGCGACCAGGAGACATCCTAATCAGATGACCTAACCACCTTAGCTGACTCCTTTCAATGAGGAGGAGCAGCAGATGTACTCCCCCCAGATGATAAAGCTCCTCGTCTTATCTGTAAGCTTGAGCCTGGACACACTATGATGGAAACTCCTTGCATCTGGGATGTCGTTCGTTCACTTATGATCCAAATCTCGTGAAGACAGATGAGGGTTTGAACAAACCAGTAAAATGAGAGCCTTTGTTTTCAGAGCGATGCCCTCTTTGCTGCAGACGAAGTCCTCTATTTCTGCTACAGATTATTAAAATTTTAATTTAAACAAATGCTGCATAATATTCAGCTTCTACTAAGTACATAAAACATACCGACACTCACTGATTTTGCTGCAAACTTGTGGACAGATGACACATTAGACTCTACAATCCCCCGCTTAGATAATCTGAGCAGAAAGAAATTTGTCAGCTCTCTTCACACCCATACTTGATAAAATGTAAATGCTGTACTCCAATTATGAAAGACGTGATTTCTCCATTTTCTTTGTCCCAATATTAACACATCACACTCTGCAGATGCTCGAACAATGTCGCTTCTATCTCCATCTACCAGGAGAATAACCGAACCGCCAAACTTCCAACTTCTTCCTCCTAATTCTTCTCTCATCACTGCTCTCCGCCTGTCTTTCTCCCTCTGGTTTTCTCATTCTGCATCACTCCCTGGGTAGGCGGCGGTGCGGGGGAAACTGACAGCCATCATTGCATCGTTTGTCGCCTCGGTTGCTAATCTGCATGGCGTTAATAATTGATTGAGGGCTGCAACCAGAGATCTATGATGGACTCTCTCCCCTCTGTCTCCCTCGCTCTTATTTGTTCTGGTTTCTTTTCCCTTCGCCTCCCTCTCCCGTGCTATCTAAATCATTTTCCCTCCTTCTTTTGATAAATTAACTAACCCAACCCTCAGCCTCTCTCATACATACGCACGCTGTTCCTTCCTTTACCTCCAGGTAAAGCCTTTAAACGTCTGTCTCAGCTTTTAATCCACCTGTTCGGTTTTTCAAATCAACCGTTTTAAGTTGTTTGGCTGTCGCCGCCTCATGCGGGTCGTTTTGAATCCTTTCTGCAACAACAACTGAGCGTTGTTCCCAATGCTTTGTCAAGACCTTCCCACATGTCCCACCATCAGCAGCACAACATTAGGCACTTTGAGAAAAGCTCACACACACACGAACGCAACTTTTTATTTGACAACATAATCCTGCCATGCTGCTGTCTGGGATTTATGAGACCCAGTTAAAGAGATGTAAAGGTTCTCTCTTCCTCTCTCTGCTTCCTCTCATTTTGTCTCTTTCTTTATATATGTGTGTGTGTGCGCGCGCGTGTGTTACATTGAGTCAAATCTTTGAAAACCTTTGTGATTTCTGACCACAAGTTCCTTCAATAAAGAACCACTTGCTTACGTCTGTACACAAATAACCACAAGCAGATACATGCACTAAAAGATCTCACACACACACACCGAGAGCTGTGCACCTTTCTGTTCAGCTGAGACTGCACTGACACCCATTCTTTTATTCTGCACTGCCTTATCAGAACTACATGTGTGAAACAATCCCAAACATTAACGTTGTCCCCTTTCAGCAGCCTGGTGTGCACAGCATGACTCCATGAACTCATTTTGGTCCAAACAACATAAACGCAACGAGTCACACACAAACCCACACAGACATAAAGCTTTTATAGAAGGAGAAATGTTTTTATATTCCTTCAATTTTAAAAATTCAGTCCGTTTATTCTGTCTGGAAATGACACAAAAGACAAAAGGTAAGACATTGTGCCCAAAAAATAAAATCACTGTTTTTGGAATAAAGCCCCAAATCAACTTGACTGTTTTCCAATAATTAAAGCAATCAAATTCATCTATCAGGTGTGCAGAAACGTTACACCAGTGGAGCTTTAGGTAGGGTTACCAACTGTCTCACAAGCAAAATTTAGGACAAATTGTTCTGTTCCAGTAGCTGAACTCACAAATGTACTTTTATCTGGGATATTTTTGTAGCTTCTAATTGATTCAACCAGTCAAAAAAATCACAGTTCACCATTAGTTTTGACCTGACCACTAAGTGACCATCAGAGAGAAGCCCCAAAGGACTTAGACCTGGCACAGTCACCATAGTAGGCCTGGGCGATAAATCGATTGAATGAATTAATTCGAAATTTTGGTTGCAGGCGATTTAAAAAACAAGTAAATCGAGTTTTTGTGTAATGGCATATTTTTGGCTCCCCGGAGCTTCCGTAGAGTTAGTTCCACATAGCATTATGGCTAGCGACAACAACAACAGCAAAAACAATCACCGAAGCAGTCACTTTGCACATATAGGGCCCTATAAAATCCGTTTTATCTTTTCCCAAATTCCAATAACCTCACGGCTCGTTTCTATTAATTTAGCTGAATGTTCCGTATACGGTTCGACCGGCTCCACGCTGCTGCCTGTTTTCAGACGTGACTCTGACTCGGAGCTCATCACATTACGCTGCCAGTCCGTTGTCTGTCGACTAAACTTAGAGAGAAGTCATTCTTCAGATTCATAAAGGTCATCTGGATATTGTTCTGCCCTGAGCTTTGCACTAAACTTCGCGGTGTTGAATTTTCTGGAGGTGTTTCAGTGAGACTTTGTCGAAGCGGACCGTCTTTTTTTCCTCTGTGTGGAGAGGAGAGCTGCGCTCTGCGTGCGCAGGTACGGTGGCGGCGGTGGCCAAAACACTTAGGAAAATATTATTTTCTTTACTAATTTGCAGAAATAAGAGAATTCCGTGAGATTTCACGTTTTATACTGAATTCCATTTTGTTTGGGAATTGCCGTGATTCCGTCCGTTTTTTCCGCATCTGCCGTTTGTATGTGTAGGGGGGGGGAAATCGGAAAAAATTCGTAATTCGAATTAAAAAGAAAAAAATCGGAGATTTTATTTTTAGGCCATATCGCCCAGCCCTACTAACGCAGTGGTTCCCAAACTGCAGGGCAGGTGTGGGATAACAAATTTTTTAGGTTGAATGTTAGGAAACTGCTAGCATAAAGGTCCGGTTTTTGACAGGGCTAACACAAAAACACAAAGAGGATCTGCAGCAGTGTTGCCATACATACAATATTATTGTATTTGTAGAATAATTTAGCAATCTATGATCAATAATTCCATAAATACGATAATTTGAGCCCATTGTTGTTTGAAATCTGCGTGAGAGATGCTTGTTTCAGTCATTGTGCACGGAAAGGGGGAGCTAGAAGAAAAACGTTTGGGAACCACTGCTACTAATGCTGCATTTGATTTGTCCTCGGAGGTTGGAACTCGGAATGACATCACACCCGAGTTACAGCGTTCCAGTTTGCTAAGTTGGAAAAGTCGGAATACTAAAGTAAAAGTAATTTACAGTTGTATTTCTTCTCATGTTTGGTTCACACACAAACACGTTGCTATTGTTGCCTTTGTTAGCAGCACACGTTCAAAATATTATATTAGACTTTAATTAATTCACTCATGGAAACATTCTGAATTCGTTTAAAAGTCTGAATATGCAAAGCAGTGTACGGAATTCTGAACTTAGACACATCCAAACAAGCAGATCTTGCAAAACAAACGTGTTTCTGTGGCATTTAACTGTTTTTATGAGGAGACGCCATGTTTTTACCCAAATTCCCCTGCTGAAAAAACCAGCATAGACCAGCATAGCTGGTTTCCAGCATATGTTGTGTTTTGGTGCTGGTATGCTGGTCCATAGTGATCCATTAGTTCAACCAGCATTGACCAGCATTGAATCATGTTGGTCTACCAGCTAAACCAGCACCAAACCAGCATAGACCAGCATATAAATCAAGACCATCATGATTTGTTTGCTGGTCTTTGCTGGTCAATGCTGGTTTGGTGCTGGTCTATGCTGGTTGAACTAATGGATCACTATGGACCGGCATACCAGCACCAAAACACAACATATGCTGGTAACCAGCATATGCTGGTCTATGCTGTTTTTTTCAGCAGGGCGGGGCTCAAAAAAATCTCAGACAAATCTCAGACTTTCCGAGTGGGAAATCCGACTTTGGGGGGACGTTCTAGTTGGTTTTTCCCACTCGGAACTCGGAATTTCTGACTTCCGAGGACAAATCGAACGCAGCATAATTCAGCTTCCCTGGCAGGTTTAGTGCATGATGTAGCGGTGAATGTCTCTTTGATACAATTACAGTTGTGTTAGATTTGTGATTTGTAAAATTGCCATCCTGTGGCCATGCAGATAACAAAGTACAGGACAATCAATATGGGACAATCTATTTTAGTCAAAAAATACAGGAAGACAGGTTAAACAAACATGTATCAAGCCTAGCTTTAGACTATTACAACAATGACACTGCAGAAAATACAAACATCAAATGTGTTTGCCGTTAGCTCTATGCTATTCCTCTGGGCTTTTCCCAGTCAGTATTAAAGTAAAGCCTGTAAAGTAAAGTACTGTTAATAAAATAATTTCTGCCTAAATGAATTTACATGAAGTTTTTTTAAACAGCTCATAAATAAGTTTTAAATGTCCACGTTTCTTTGTGCAGCAGCTAGCTTGTAGCTGTGCTACATGCTAATGCTAGGTTGTAAGCAAACAGGAACAAGCTCAGATTCAGTTTCTGCCATATGTGTTTTCTTTTCGTCACCCATAATAACAGTGACACGGCTTACAACATTTGTTAGCTCCTTCTTTTACGAAAAAATACAACGCTTTTTTTCCCTTCGGCTTTTGTAAAGTTGCAACTAGTTTTTGTCGTTTGAGCTTTCAGCCACCACAAAAGGGGAGTGCTGCCCCGGCAGTCTAATTTATTATGACTAAAATCTGTGATTTGTGACCCACTCCACTGTTCTTGATAGCATTTAGAACTACTTTAGATGCAAGTTTATTATCACAGGCTTAGCTGTCCAAATGCTAACCAAAGCTACGTTTGGCTACAGGCTGCCAGTTACTTTTTCCCTCCAGAATATTAATGAAGCACTCTTTTCTCATGTAACCATTTACTATGACAGAGTAGCACAGCCCAATGACTGGCAAATAAAGCCCAGAGCATTACATTTCCTATCACACCGCCTGACTGTGGGGACGGTGTTCTTGGAGCTGAATGCGTCTCTTTTCTTATGTTAACAGAAACTCAAGTCTGAGTCCAGACAACTCCATTTTTGTCTCGTGAGCCCAGAACTGACGAGTGGTGAGAATTTAGCAAAGGCCAGGCGAGCTTTTGTCAGCCTGTCTCGGTGAAGGAGTCCTCTTTCATCAGCACTGGTTCAGTAGATTAGAAGAATTCTGACTCACGATTAGGATTCTGACATCTAAATAAATACTCTCAGATTTAGTTCAATCATTTTTTTTAACTATTAGTTTAAACAAGCAATATTTTTTAACCCAATTTCATCCAACAGGTTTAATAAGCTTGTTACGACCCTCTATGGTGTCTAGGAGAGGTAAAGGGTCTAATAAAGGACGTGGAAACAATTAAAAGAATTTTTTAAAAGGAATAAAATATTTACATTTATTATGTACAAAACAAAACAGAAGAGGCACAATTTTACAATATTAAATGGACTAACCTAAACTACTGATTTAAGATAAACAGAAAGCGATCTTCACTAATTAACTATTAAACTAAACTTCACTATTGCAGGCGTGTCCAAAGTGCGGCCCGGGGGCCACTTGTGGCCCTCAGAGGGATTTTGTGTGGCCCTCAGCTGATTTTTAAGAATGATATAATTTAGTCCTCCTGCAGGATAATGATGCAGAGAGATGATTTCTGATATTTTTTGTTTAGATTTCCACTAAGAGACCCAACAAACAAAAATACAGGTAAATTAGAATATTTTTAAAATACAAAATTTACTATCTAATCAAACTTTTTGATTTGTATTAAATCAGGTTTTTCAAGATAATTAAAATTTCTGTTTAAAAGAACCAACACCTTCCCTGACATTTACTAAACAGCAGGCTTGTGAGTTCTGTTCATAAAACACGATTGAAGTTTTTAACTAAAAACGGTCGACCAATCAGATCCAGTGACTTTAATGCTCTTTATTATTGAGTCAAACCTATGCAATCCCTGTACGTCTTGTATTTACAAAGATTCTGTTCATTAAAATTGTGCATTTATAAAGAATTTGGGAGCAGAACAAATACATAAAATTATATTTTGCCATTTCTTTTTATTTAAAAAAATATTCAAACTTTTGTGGCCCTCGAGGACTTTACACTTGGTGATTTCGGCCCTCGTGTTGAAAGGTTTGGACGCCCCTGATCTAACTATTTAACTAAACTTCCCTATTTAACTATTACACTAAAGGAGGAAGGATAAACCTCAGAAATACTCAACTAAAAGGGGCTGAAACAAACTAAAGATGGCTACCAAACGCCAACAGATAAATACTACACTGCAAAAACTGATTTCTAATTAAGTAAAATAGTCTTGTTTTTAGACATTTTGACTTATTTTTGTCTAAAAAGAAAATATATTCTTACAGCCCTACTTGAAATAGGCCAAATCTTTTTAAATCTTTGCTCAAAGCTAGAAAATGTGACCATATTTGTCACATTTGTCATATTTGTCAGGGCTGTAAGAATATATTTTCTTTTTAGACAAAAATAAGTCAAAATGTCTAAAAACAAGGCAATTTTACTTTCTTAGAAATCAGTTTTTGCAGTGTAGAATTATAAACAAACAAAAACACTGGAATCCCAGCCCTACACTGCAAAAACTGATTTCTAAGAAAGTAAAGCAGCCTTGTTATTAGACATTTTGTCTTATTTTTGTCTAAAAAGAAACTTTATTCTTACAGCCCTACTTGAAATAGGCCAAATCTTCTTAAATATGGCCAAATTTTCTAGATTTGAGCAAAAAAATCTGCCAATGGGGTAAGCAAAATTTGCTTGTCTAGATTCCTTAAAACTAGCGAATTGTTCTAAATGCAGAAAATTTTGCAATTTTTTAAGGAATTTGGACAAGCAAATTTAGCTTACCCCATTGGCAGATTTTTTTGCTCAAATCTAGAAAATTTGGCCATATTTAAGAAGATTTGGCCTTTTTCAAGTAGGGCTGTAAGAATATATTTTCTTTTTAGACAAAAATAAGTCAAAATGTCTAAAAACAAGGCTGTTTTACTTTCTTAGAAATCAGTTTTTGCAGTGTAAAGGTCTAAACAAATCGTCTTAAACAAAATGCTGGAAACCCAGCCAACAACAGCTCTAAGAACCAACACTATAAACCACAATCGCCAGGCCCAGACCGGGGAGACGGCATAGATCTGCTCCCCTGAATGTCTGACTGAAGCTGGTGACCCTGCAGCGCTGAACAGCCACAAATCACGGGGACTGTAACAACGCTGCTTGGTTAAATGTATTTTTATCTGAAATGTCATCTTCTGGATAATCCATCAATAATTAGAAATTCTTCACTGAAAAGCAAATGTTAGTGGCCCTCTAATTGTCACTTTTACTTGATTGATTTTAATGGAGTCCTCGTTGATCGATATAGGCAGTAATGTGGAGGAATTTCAACACATTTTCTTTATTTAAAAAATGCTTATTTAAAATGAAATAAGCGAGTTATGTATTCTACATTACATACTCCACAACGTCTGGGGGTTCAGGTTAAATATCATTTGCATTTCTTTCTATTTTTTGCTTTCTATGTGGAGAAAACTTAAAAGCGAAGATGGGAGTTCAAACTGGGGAATCGTTTTTGCCCCAGGGCCCCCGGTAGGTTAATAAAGCTTTGGTGTTATCCTCAGCTATAAACATAAAAGTTCCTTCAAGCTGCAGTCTGTTACAGCTGCACAATCAATCTCATCTTTTCATATAGACGCCACATAGGTGCAGTGGGCACACACACACACACACTTACACATCTTTACCCTGCAGACACATCAATTCATAATGACGTCTTCAGGCAGCCATCCGTAGCAACGTAAACACATTTAGAGGAATCTGAGCAGCAGGGGACGTACTGATGTTTATTTGTAAGAGTGTGTGTTTTTTTTTTCCTGAGCATGTTGGCTTGAGCGTGTGTGTGTGTGTGTGTTAGAGTGTGATGTGCACAGGGGCTTGACTGGGGCTGGGGTTTTGGCAGTAGCCAATCTGCCCAGGCTGTTAGTCACGACGCCGTAACAACCCCGCTCCCAGGATCTGCACGGGCCATTAAGGAGCAGCGGCACAGCTGGAGGATGACCACAGACAAAAGCACGCCTGAACACACGAGGCAGCGCTGCTACACACACACAAACACAATCACACACACACAATCAAACGTGACATCACTTGAGAAAAGCAGCACCTATCGTTTGCCGCCGTGGTGGTTAAAGGGAAGCGAGAAATAGAAACACAAGTGCACACAAACGCACACAACTCCCACCAGCTTCCACGAGGGGAGCCGGTGTGGGAAGAGACGGCTGAATGGGAATGATCTATTCAATTACTTAATTAAATTCTGAACCCCCAGTGGTTCGGGAGGCTCGGGAGACGGCTAATTGAGAGGATGAAATCCTTTCTTCAACCTCTGTGTTGCTATGCATCCTCCTGACCCCTTGCTACTGTGTGTTGCTCGGGCCAAGAGGGACAGCATGGACACAAGATATGATCTGCAGGCAAAACAAAGTCAGCACAAGAAGGGTCAGAGCCGGATGAATCAATGAGATAAGTGGATTAGGGTAGGTTTCTGCTTCTACTTGACTCTGGACCTGAGGTGGGGCAGCAGAAAGACAGTATGGTCTTATAAGACAATATATTGTCTCTATATATTTTTCTCAGTGCTTGTCAGTGCTTCTCAGTGCTTCTATAGAAGCACTGAGAAAAAGGGACGTTCACGACCCCCCCTGCTCTCCTAGACTTGAAATGTGTTGATCTATAGATGCAATAAAAGGAGCTGAGGACTAAAGTCCCAGGGAGATTTTAAGGGTTTCTGCATCACCATGGTGAAATGTTCTCTACCTGTAGGAAAAAGTTATTTCTGCTAACGACATTGAGAGAGGAGGATTTTTTTTAAAACTGAGTTTTAATTAAATTTTAATCAAGAGATAATTTTCCCTTACCCAAACCATTTAGGAAAAACAGATAAACGAGCTGAGAGGAAGGCGCGCCCTGGCCGTGATAGATGAGATGTTTAAACCCTGCAGAGAGCCCGTCACTGGCGTTGGGACAAAATTTAATCGATCAGTTGATTCCCAATGACACTGCCGGCTCTTAGATGGAGCCACTACAGTATAAAGGTGAAATCCCTCAGAGGAAGAGACAAAACGTATTGTTACTGTAACATCAGGTCAAAAAGGAGTGAATGTATTTATGTGCTGAGAATGAATACAATTAATACAGCCGCTTTCTTCGGCGCCCACGCATTATTGTGAATAATGTCACCACCTCCTGTACAGCCTGGCCACCAGAAATGACCCGACCTTTAAACAAAGCCCGCTGCTCAATACGACTTTATTACTTTATTGACTTCGCTGGCTTAGTGCCGCCAGAGCTGCACAGTAGACATTTCATCCTGAATGTCAGGCTGCTGATGTCACAGTTGACCGGGAAGTCGGACCCATCTTCATGAAACCACAGAAGCATGTAATCATCTAACCTCTCTTGCTTAGCTCGTCTCTCTGCTCCTCACCGGTTGCTGCGTTCCCGCCTGAAGCCGGCCTACGACATTACGTTCCACTCACTGATGTGCCGCGATAAACAAAAACACCCCCGGTAATTATATGATCATATTCATGCAGCAACTTACAGAGCAGCGGTGGCTAGCTGTGAGCCGGGTGCTTAGATTTCAGCTGAGTGTTTCCCGCCGATGCAGCTGACTATTACTATCATCGCTCTCCTCGCTAGGCAGGATGGCGGCAAAGCAGCACATAAAGAGGAAATGTCAGAGCGGTTTTTAGAGGTTTGAAGGGAAGGAGTGGTATGACGCTTCTGAGCAGAGGGCAGAGTGTGTTTCTGACACGGTGTGTGACGAGGGGCATCGCACC
>SSNR01000039.1:2727658-2744153 GCA_006937965.1 Callopanchax toddi | reverse complement strand
GGGGGGGGGGGGGTGATGACCAAAACATTCTTAGCATGTCCAGACTGGCCCCCTGATATTCTACCTGCCCCCCTTAATAGGGCTGGCTAGATCCGGCCCTGCTCTACAGCAAACTAAACCATAAGCATTAGTGTGAATTTGAAAAGACACAAATACACGCATTCTATACACAAACTCCCTTCTCCGGCCTGTCGGTAGTGAGGTCACGACGGTCTAAGCCTACACCTCAGGGCGTTTGAGACCTCATTCAACCCCTTCCTCCCCCTCCTCATCATTTTCTTATGTCTCCTCCCTTCTCACCCCACTCTAATCTCTTTCTATTTCCCTTCACATAATCTTGTCACCAGTGCGTTTCAGATATGACTAACACGTCCTCCCGTCCGTTCGCCTTCCCCTTTCTTCCACTCCTTTTTTGCCTTCTGTCTCTAATTACCAAGGCAATCACATTTACCAGTTTCTCCTCCGCTTGTTTATCCCTCCCTGCAACTGTTTGAATATTGAAATTGCTTTATTTTTTCTTTACGCTACATTCTTGGAAAAAAGGGAAAGTGTAAAACACAATTTAGGGGAATTTAATTGAGTGGGCCAGCGGCTTTGGGATGAATTATTAAATAAGCAACGAACCTTGTTGACAGACGGTAACTAAAACCTCGTCGTGCTTGTGCTCTCGGTCTGCTCGCTGCCCTCCGTCCCTTTCAGTTCATTTCACATCAGCACCGTATGGGTTGTCAGGACTGTCTGTCACGGAAATTTTAGGCAAGGAGAAAGGACAAAGACTTTAGTGCCGGTGGTTGTTGAGGCACCGATGTCAGTGTTTGTTTTCCGCTCTCACAATTACATTAACCGACATTTGATGAGCAAGGCCATTAAAGCTGCACTGTGTAATCTTCAAACAAGCTAGGTATCGCTAGCTATTTTACACAGACACGTCTCAGAGCTCTCACCCCTCCCGTCAAGTATAATCCTTATGCCCCGCCTCCTCCGGACATGTGACCACACATTGCCACAGTAACAATAGAGAGCAAAACCCCAGCTGTTAAAAAACGCTATGCTAGCGTTCCCCCTGGTTTTTCCTCTTTCTACATCCAAACGTTTTTAGTTTTCTGCTAGCTGAAAATGTGTTTTTCTTTTTGGGACTCTGGTATTTTTCCCTAAAATTGAAGCGCTAACAGCTGTTTCTGTCCTTCTCTCACTTCCTGGATGTTCTGCTGAAAAATGCTCCAGCAGCATTAATGGAGGATCCAAGTAGTGAGGAAGTGAGGCGCTTCAGGAGACAGACAGCCGGATTGTCCAATAGTTGATTTTGGTCTGAAATGTCTGATTGGCTGAGGTTTTTAGAGAACTGCAGGACAACCACTTTATTGATTTCTTTTGTTTTTTTTATCACCACAATATATTTATAGCTATACTAGGTCATGTATAGTGATCTAAGAATGTCTATGTTTGAAAAGATTCAGTGTAAAAACTCTGATTTGTTTTGGTTATCAGATGGTGAAATGTTAGGTTGGCTTTTTGAGAAAGAAGTATTTATGTTGGCTAAATTTATAGAGAAAGCGTGGGTCTGTAGGCAAGCTGTTTTATATCCTGTTATGTAAATTACCGGTTTTTGTTTTTGTAAATGTATGGCCACTTCCTTTTGTGTTTTCAGTGTCATATAAGCCCATCCGAGCTGGGCATGACACTATAATAAAATTCAATTCAATTCATTCATTCATGTTAGAACATTGTTAAGAGGCATAAAAAACAGTTTTAAGCTAATTTGTTTTGTAAATGACCCATAGCACCTTTAAAACAAGGTGGTGCAAACATGGAAGTAAATGAGAACTCAAGCACATCCCAAATACTTTTGCATGCAGCTTTGTGCTGTTAGCATTAGTTGGTGTTCTGCATGTTCACTGGGAGTTTTCAGACTTTGCATTGGTTTGTTTTACCACAGCTAACTTTGAAAACTTTTCTCTATAGAAAATTCATGTCAGTTTGATGTCATCGAGTCTTCTTCGTGTCGTGTCCGGCTGTAGAGCAAACAGAATAATGTCTGAGTGCCAGGAACAAGCCCAACAGTGTTGCTGTTCCAGGTGAGACGTTACAGCCACTGCTATATTGCTCCACCTGACTTACATTTAAATATAAATAAAAAAGCTTTATTAGAAATGTTTTTTGGTTTAATTTGAATCCCAATGGAGACTGAAAAGAAGAAGGGTACAGAAAAAAGGATCTAATCTGTTTATTTTCAGGGGGTGAAAATACTGAAGTGGTTTAGCTCAATTCACAAGTAAACTTAACTTCTTTAGGATAACCATGGAGTAGTTAAATATTAACACTGTCTAGAAATATAATTTTATTTTACACTGATGAGCTAAAAACGTCTGACACTTATGAAGAGTAATTTATGAGTCGATTTCAAATAACACTGGAGAAGAAGCAGTGTCATATTTAAATAACACCGTCAGTGTTATTTATCTTGTAGAGTAAAAACTGATTGACAACGGTCAGTGTAACTTGAGTTTTACTCTACAGCTAAAATCAACTCTAGTCAGAGTAATATTGACTCTGAAAATGTAACACTGAGGCAAGAGTAACTTTAACACTACACAGGGCGGGACCATATGTTCCCTGGCCGAGAGTTGAAATTGACTCTATAAGTGTTGCAGCAACACTGCTCATTTTACTGTGAAGGATCTAATCTGTTTATTTTCAGGAGGTGAAAAAACTGAAGTGGTTTAGCTCAATTCACAAGTAAACTCAACTTCTCTACAGTGGAGTAGTTGCCTATTAACACTGTCTAGAAATATAATTTTATTTACACTGAAGAGCTAAAAACATCTGACACTTATGAAGACTAATTTATGAGTTGATTTCAAATAACACTGGAGAAGTAGCAGTGTCATATTTAAATAACACCGTCAGTGTTATTTATCTTGTAGAGTAAAAACTGATTGACAACGGTCAGTGTAACTTGAGTTTTACTCTATAGCTAAAATCAACTCTAGTCAAGAGTAAAATTGACTCTGAAAATGTAACACTGAGGCAAGAGTAACTTTAACACTATACAGGGCGGGACCATATGTTCCCTGGCCCAGTGTTGAAATTGACTCTATAAGTGTTGCAGCAACACTGCTCATTTTACTGTGAAGGATCTAATCTGTTTATTTTCAGGAGGTGAAAAAACTGAAGTGGTTTAGCTCAATTTCACAAGTAAACTCAACTTCTCTACAGTGGAGTAGTTGCCTATTAACACTGTCTAGAAATATAATTTTATTTACACTGAAGAGCTAAAAACATCTGACACTTATGAAGAGTAATTTATGAGTTGATTTCAAATAACACTGGAGAAGTAGCAGTGTCATATTTAAATAACACCGTCAGTGTTATTTATCTTGTAGAGTAAAAACTGATCGACAACAGTCAGTGTAACTTGAGTTTTACTCTACAGCTAAAATCAACTCTAGTCAGAGTAATATTGACTCTGAAAATGTAACACTGAGGCAAGAGTAACTTTAACACTACACAGGGTGGGACCATATGTTCCCTGGCCCAGTGTTGAAATTGACTCTATAAGTGTTGCAGCAACACTGCTCATCTAAAATCAACTCTAGTCAAGAGTAAAATTGACTCTGAAAATGTAACACTGAGGCAAGAGTAACTTTAACACTACACAGGGTGGGACCATATGTTCCCTGGCCCAGTGTTGAAATTGACTCTATAAGTGTTGCAGCAACACTGCTCATTTTACTGTGAAGGATCTATTCTGTTTATTTTCAGGAGGTGAAAAAACTGAAGTGGTTTAGCTCAATTCACAAGTAAACTCAACTTCTCTACAGTGGAGTAGTTGCCTATTAACACTGTCTAGAAATATAATTTTATTTACACTGAAGAGCTAAAAACATCTGACACTTATGAAGAGTAATTTATGAGTTGATTTCAAATAACACTGGAGAAGTAGCAGTGTCATATTTAAATAACACCGTCAGTGTTATTTATCTTGTAGAGTAAAAACTGATTGACAACGGTCAGTGTAACTTGAGTTTTACTCTATAGCTAAAATCAACTCTAGTCAAGAGTAAAATTGACTTTGAAAATGTAACACTGAGGCAAGAGTAACTTTAACACTACACAGGGCGGGACCATATGTTCCCTGGCCCAGTGTTGAAATTGACTCTTTAAGTGTTGCAATAACACTGCTCATACTGTGTAGGTACAATATGCAGAAGTCAGATGTGTGTAATGCATGTTTTTCTGATGTTCCTTTTACCACCAGATTATTGATGCTAAACTCAGGAGTAGACCGTTTACTTCCTGTCCTCTCATGACGTCTTCCTGCAAAATAAAACACACTCCACAGAAGACAAAGATGTTGAGAAATACTTACTTTGCTATAACAGACCGTCTGCATTAACTGCCCAATAAAAGGTAACTAAAATCACTGTTGTTTTGATAAACTGGAGTAAGAGAGCATCAAGCTGTGTCCAGTTTATAATTTGAGAATAATCCACCATAACGCTGCATAGGCAGCACATGATCAAAGACTGGCATGGTTGACACAATTTGCAATCAGCACAGAACTCTTCTGGAAGTCGGCCTGATTACTCAGTGGGGTGTAATGACATTTCTGAGTGCAAATAATCACATGTTGAGCGTCACTTTTCTCACCGATGGCGAATCACACAAGACATACTGTATGTATAACAGTCCCCAAGACCATAAAAAACACTCAAATAAAAAGTGACGCCTAGTGATGGATGTTCTCAGACTGTGTCTCATTTACATTCTATTACCAGGTAGCAGGAGAGACAAACACAAGTGGGTTCTGTTTCCAAGAATGCATTGACCTTGTTTCTCCTTGCTTATGAAACAGAAATTAGAAAGCCTCCACTGTTTGACCGATCCTTCCGAGTGTCTCGTTGCTGTGCTCCTCTTGGTTTTAATCAGTAAAAGGATGGAACTTACTGGCCTGTCTGAGGTAATCAACATCAGGGGCCATAAAGCGATGCTAATTGAATGGTCTCCTCATTGTCATGCACAGGGGGTATCTTTCCTCCCTCCCTTCATTCTTTCTCTCCCGATCGGTCTCTTTCCACTCTGACTCTTTCACTCCCTTTTCTCTTGTACGCCTCTCATACGAGTCCCTTGGAGACCCTCCATCGCCGGCACTGGCTTTTCCCACCGACAGCTCTAAGAAAACAAGCCTTGTGTAAAGTGGATGTAGGAGCTGCTGAGAGAGTTTAGCCCTTGTTAGGATTCAAATTTCAGGAGAGACTGTGTTGAAAGAGGGGTTGCAATTGAAGGAAATGGAATAAACACTCTCAAGAAGCCAACGGTTACCTAAACGTAGCGAGTAGGAGAAGGAGTTTACTTTGGATTTGGCGTTCGATATTTCAGTAAAGTCGTTTTAAAAGTTTGACTTTGTTGGAAGCACAGAAATGACTGTTTAAAGCGTTCTTCCTTCCCTCGCCTTGGCCCCTCGCTCAGACCCACGCTGTGAATACCCACAGAAACAAGCGCGGACCGTGACCGAGCACATTGGCTAGAACAAAAGGCTTTTAGAGGAAAGGAATTAGAGGTGCAACACGCACCACACTATGATGGCACAGGGATGACTCACGTCGAAGCATGTATCGTGGGAGGACTCGATTTATGTTTTAGACGTCATTTGGAGAATTCATATGGTTGTGTAACAAAGTTCCCTTAACCTGAATAGGTGCTCATGTTTGGATCACTTTCTCTTCTGTTTATGGAAGTAATCCCCATTGAGGCTCCATCCCTCGTTCATGAAGACGGATGTCGTGTAGAAGACAAACTAACATCATTTCCAAAAGCAACCATCAAATATGGAGGTGAACGAGCTCAAGCCACACAGCCGAGACGCTGAATGTGTGTGTCGACCGGTGGCTCAAGCCGCCAGACCATAGCACGCCACTGACAATTGATTTTCTTTTGTGAGCGCCCATTTTCACCTGGAAATGCAACAACACTGTAATCGCTCCTCACACCAACGCCACCCACGGGCCCACCCTCCCAGGCAGCTGCTGCTCAGGCTGCCATCTGGAGAGAAGCTGACCACTGCTTATCAGCCCCTGGCTCATCACACAGCTGGCACCGTGGCACTGGGGCTGGGGGGGCTGCTGAGGGGCAGAGGCAAAAGAGAGAAGAAGTGGATGAAAGGAGCAGGCAGATGCAGTAGTCTGGTAAAAGAAGTGGTGAGTGTAAAAATCCACTTATAAAAATGGGTAAGAAACAAAAGAAAAAATACGAAGAAGTTAGGAGAAAAAAATGAAGCATAATGAAACGATGAGATCTCAGAGTTTAGAGTTGGACAGTCGGATGTGAACAGATGTTTGTGTCCTTTGTGTCTCACAAACCGTCTTTTATAAGCCAGACTTTATATTTGGATATATTGGCTGTGTCCGAATTCAGGGGTAGGACGCATTTCGAGACCGATGACGTCACAGCGCCGCGACGAGTGCTGTCCGAATTCGAAGGATACTCATTCATTCGTCCTCGTTCCACCCCAATTTCGAGGATGGGTCTGGTGTATCCTCGCTGGCCAAGGCTATCCCAGGATGCTTTGCGTGCCGGTCGTTGGATTCTACTGGTTCATCAATTTTGCAGCAGTAGCAGAAAACCCAGACAGCAGTCCAGTTTTAAATGTCCGTTTTTCAAAAGATTATAAAAAGCTTGTGTTTAGGAATGTTTTGCTTATCTTTATATGAAGTTTAATAATAAAAATCTCCACAAAAGAGTTTGAATGTTTTATTTTTCATGTTATTTAAGACAAGAAATCAATGTAAGCTAGCTTGAATGTTTTAAATGAAAGTTTAGGAAATAAGTCACCATAACAGAGCTTAAAGTGTTTCTTTAGATCCATTTTATTAGCTTTAGCCTGTCTGTCGGCGCTGTCACGGTTGCTAAGCGACTGGACTGAGGGGCGGGGCTAAGTATGAGGCTAGACCGTCTGAATTCAGAGCCGCTTATTTCCTGTCTTAGCGGTCGAGCAAGGACCCAACCTAGGTAGACCAGAAGTCCACGTCCTCATGAGCATCCTACCCCTGAATTCGGACACAGCCATAGCCTCATTCACAGGGGCGGGATCAACAGGTGTCAATCAAACTGTCTTCACATGCTATTGGATAGCGCTAGGACCAATCAGAGCTGTTTAGCAACAACCAGAACCAGCTGGTAGATTAAACTTTTACCGTATCCTGTCGGCAAAGCGACCAATCCATCCTTTTTCAAAATAAAAGCCTTAAGTTCCTCTATCTGTCCACGTCTTAGAGAAAAGCCCAAATCTAAATTGTCCAAAGTTGTTTCTAACAAACGCGGTTCCCGAGCTGCCGCCATGTTGTTTGATTTCAGTGTTGAATTTCTGCCGTCATCGGCTAATCCCGCCCACCAAACCGTTACAGCGTTGTGATTGGCCCAGTACAAAACTGACTGGACCAATCAATGGGTCTAGTTTACTAGGCTAGTGTTTTTTTTAGGCTAGTGTTTTATAGCAATGCTGTAGCAGCTCTAGGTCCACACGCCCACTGTGGTCTAACGGTGGTCCATATTTGTCTCTGTTACCATTTCATCCAGTTCCTTCACTTCTTGATTATGGATAGAGAGATGGTTTTAAACCATTAGCATAGCTGCATGTGTTCAGGGAAGGTGGAAAAGCCAGAATCTCACTGGGCTAAAAATCGTGAGAACACACTAAAAATGGCATTTGAGACGATTCAATTTCTTCAATTCTTTATTTATTTGACAGGGACATTGCTGTCCAGCATAGGTACAAATGCAACTGATGCGATGCATTTAGAGCATATAGCTTTTGCTAATTTTCAGCTTCTGTCCCTGGATGAGTTTTGCTACCTAATATTATAAAATCAACAGTAAATCACCACTTTTACAACTGGACATACCAGGGTTAAAACACTGACCAGTGATATTCTACCCGACACTAAAAACTAAACAGTTTTAAAAACATCTCAAACAATCATAAGGGGTTAGTTTCCTTTAAAACCTTTTTTAATTTAATCTCAAGCTTCTCTCAATTTAGTTTCCAAGAGTCAAAGTGTGAAAAGGGGAGGGGTTGGTTCCCAAACTGAGACACTTTGTGACTACCATAGCCACAGTTTGTTCTCAGTTACATCATCTGACCCAAATTCAATGTGATTCCAACTAAAAATCTGCTTTTTGTCCTAAAAATGTTCTGTCTCCATCTAGTCACCACAGTTGCAGCCTATCGAGGAACCAGCTGAAGGAAAAGGCCTCCTGGGTCTTCGTTTCCCATTTCCTGTAATGAGACTTCATGTCACTGAGTCACTATGTCAGTCAGCTCGCTCAGTTGAGGTAGTGTGTGTGTGTCAGACAGCCTGTGTGAATCAGGGAGTGTGTCGTCGGGGTTAAACGGTACACAGACCACTGTATATTGACCTATCGCAGCGTGCCTCACGCACGCTAAATAAAAAACATACATTACATTGTATACAATAGATTCTCAAAATATGTCCTTTGATATGCTTAGACATAAATATAATATCAATAGAAAACACATTTTCAAATATCTTCAAATCTGAAGTTACATTTGAGCAAAACAAAATAATGTTTGTACAAAACCATCAAAATCTGAACTGGAAGAAATAATTAGTCAATGTAGTTCAAAAAAGGGGGCTATATCAGAAATATATAAATTAATTACGTCCAAATCATCTGAAAATTCATTAGGAAGTCTGAACGCTTGGAAAAATGATTTTAAAAGGATCGATCTGTGGAACAGTGGGAACTGGTTTGTACAAAAGCTCAAAAACAAACTATTAACTCGAGATTAAGGTTAATATACATTACACCTGTACAATGAAATAAATACAAGTCTAATATTCCAGACATATGTACCAAATGTAATGGTAAATGGTAAAAGGTACTCTCTGGCACTGTATTTGGGAATGTAGGAAGACTGGATCTTTCTGGGTTGCAGTAACACAAACTATAAAACTAATATTATCCAAAAACATTATTTTGAACTCTGGTTTCCTCATTTTGGGTTTATACCCAGAAAACATGAAATATACAAAAGGGTCAATATATAATTTCGGGAGATTTGGTAACTTAGTTGACATTTTTTTTAAAAGTTTTCGGGGTTTAAAATAAAAATGGCTGCCTATCACCAGACATCACATGCCATTTTACAGAAAGACTCTTCTAAATATTATATGTACAACTGAGGAAAATTTAAATTAAAGTTATTTAAGAAGTTATTGTAGTAATTTTGCTGACATTGTGCACCAAGCCCTACTTTGGGTGAAATAACTCAAAAAGTGTCGAGGGAACAAACCTTGGAGCCTTGCTAGTTTTCTCGTCAGGAGTTAAAGTGATAATATGCAGTTTTGCTTGTTTTGGGCGCCCTCTGGTGTCCGTTTTAAATCACTGCATTACACAAGTTAGCATATTGTTTCAGCTTCTAAACGCCTAAATCTACCTGTTGAAATGTCTCCTCAGCCTTCATAGCTTTCTACAGGAGCGGTTATTTACTCCTTCAAAGAAATCAGCTGTGTTCAAGCAGGGAGAGATGGGAAAAATCAGGAATCATGAGCTAAAAACACTCCAGAGCTAGCATAACAGCTAGCCACTTTGGGTTAGCCTAACCCTCGTGAGACACGTGACTTCCTGGGTACCGTGACGGAGACGGAGATCTTGCAATCGTGGTATTCCGGATCTAATCACCAGATGGGGCTAGGTGACTTTTCATTAACTCTGTAAAGAGTCAGATTAGCACAGACTGGCTCAAGGAGAAGATTTAAAAATATGAAAAAGTTGCATATTATCACTTTAATGACATCATGTGGAGCAGGTCATGTGATTTGGAATAATGACTCTTCCCTGAGGGGGGTATTTGTTATGGTAACTTAGATGACAGTGAATTCTCGAACACACGTTCAAAGTGTTATTTTTTATTTAAATTGTGACATATTGCCCAAAAAGACATATATGTCAGAATTACTTCAACTTAATGTCAAGAACGCAATTAAAACAGTTTTTGAATAAGTTTTAAAAATTATTGTTTAGCAAATGAGAAGTTGAATCATTTCGGACGGTAACTTAGTTGACATTTTAGGGATAGAGTTATTATTTTATAAGTAAATTATTATTTCCATAAGAAATCACTATAGTATTTGTAAAGATAAGATCATGAAGAACACAGAAGACTTTTAAAATTTCATTTCAATGAACAAGTTTGCAAGATAAATCTCATGGACTTAAAAACTCCCGAAATTATATATTGACCCAAAAAGTAGGAATGTCCCGATACAACTTTTTCACTTCCGATACGATACCAATATCAATCCGATATAATACATAAGAAAAAGACATAAGTAAAAATAACCAACTGCTTCAATTTGAGTGTTCAGAGTTTCATCCACTGCCCAAAAGAATGAGATCATTGCTCTTAGTGACCATAAAAAACAGTACAAACAAAATAAGCCAAAAACAAATAATAGTTGGTTAACTAAAAGGATGACTACAATTCAGACTGCTGATATCGGAGATTTTTGATGCAGTCCGATATAATCCGATATCGTATTTTTGGAGCCGATATCTGATATTCTGATATCAATATCGGGACATTCCTACCAAAAAGTGAAAAAATGTTTATTGACATGGGTCTGTTACAAGCAAAAAGATGAATTGCACTAAAATGGAACCAAGTATTACACCGTGGATTAAACACATGATGGAGGCGTTGCCGTTGGAGCGGATAACATGTGTACTAAAAGGGAAAATAGACATTTTTGAGACGGTATGGAGACCATTTATGAACTTTGTAAAAGGATGTATATTAATTGAGGATGAAAAGAACTGCGGACAATATTTGTTTTGGGGCAATGATAAATTATAACTGAGTGATGAATTTGATTCCTTCTTGTTTTTTTAATTTTTGTTGTTGCTGTCTGAGAGGAGTATATGTTTATGTAGTGTTTAGATTGTAGGAATGTCTATAATTTGTTAATGATGTAAAAAAAAATCAAAATAAAGATATTGTTGGGAAAAAACATCATTTTTTAACTTTTACCAACTATTTCCATATCTTTGTAGGCCTTCTGTCAAGTGAACCCACTGCTTGAACTCTCGGAGGAGGCTGAAAAACTCTGTCGACAGCTTTGGCTTTTTTGTATTTTTTTTCTTGTTAACCAACAAAACATTGTTGGAATGTGTGCACAGCTCACCAAACACTTTTAAAAAATGATTCATGCAGGAATAAATAATTAGATGAGTGAGTAAGACTGGTGAGAAGTGAGCCGGTATAATTCCGTGAACTGGCTGTAAATTGGTCATTGGTAAATTGTGGAAGAAGATGCATTAATCATATTAAAGACATTTCTGAGCTGTAGATTAAAGTGTCATTTTAGGAAGAGACACAATGAGTCTTTAAGTTTTATTATTATAACTAAAGAGTCCTGTGGCGTCTTCCAGCACGACCAAAGCCTTGGATGAATGTTGATTCAGGTTAAAACATAATAAAAAGTCATCATAATCCGAGTTATTGGGAAAAAGATGGATTATTGTTTGTGATGGTCAACAGGGGTCAGAGGTTATAGCGTATTTGGTAACGCTACACTCTCCAGTCTGAAGGGTGGATTTCCTCCAATCTGCTTGCAGCTCCACACCATGGTGCCATCTTGTGCCTGATCCCTCCTCTGCTCAAGCCCTCATGCAGCTGGACCTCCTCACCTAATCAGCCCAATGGGAGCTGCTGATTGGCTCCCCTAAAGTTTAAAAGGACTTCCTGTTTGGCCTGCAGTTGGGCAACTAAATAAAGTGTGTTGTTTCAACTTCAAATTTTGAGTTTATTTACTTAAAATATTTGACGTAATCAGTTTCACCAAAACTTTTGAGTTCAATTAACGGATCAGATTTTACAGTGTGGTTATAGGAATAATATCTCACTGCCTGTTTCAATTTGACTTTTTAGGCCTTGAAGACATTTCCTAATCAGGTGATGATTAAAGAGCATCTGAAGTTGCCAACCCTCTAGAATAGTGACGCTCTCTTGTTTCTTGGTTCCAGTAGATGAACGCGATGCTGTTGTGACTGCCTGAGCTCCCGTCTGTCTCGGAGGCAACGCGTAAACATACTTTGTGAAAAACGAGTCTGATTAAATCAAAATAATTTTTTGTGGTAGTCCCAGTTGTCTCTTTGTTCCAGTTTGCTTCCTTTCTAGAGTGGCTCTGATGAGAAAGAGGAGGGAAACAAGAGAAGCAGAGGCAGCTTTCTTCTTCCCTCTAAAGAGATTAGAAGTGCCTGTGAAATAACTTCAAGGAAAACGCATGGAATTTTCTTTTTTCCACTTCATATCAGCCTGCAACCATGAGCTTGAGACGGCTCCCAGGGAGACGAAATGGCTTCAGACATCTTGCCACACGCAGCGCTAAGCCAGCGCTGAGCCAGCCGTGTTTAAGCCTGTTCCCCCAGCCACCGGAGCCATCTGGATGGCCTAATAGCTTGTTAGCCTGAATCCAGTAGCCTCGTTCTGCATGTAGTGGTAGAGTCGACTGGTGGAGGCAAAGGTCAAGACGTAGGACGCAGTTTGACCGCTAAGCAGCCACGGAGATGATTTACAGCGATCCTTTAATTAGCGTGTTAAAAGTCTCCTATCCAGACCAGAGCTGACTCATTACACATGCACAGCTTAGACAGGCAATACTGAAGAAGTGCGTGATTTATTAGATGTGTAAGAGTTTTAGTTTGGGTCCAACATGCTTCTACTCGTTTCCTGAATGATCCATCTACTAAGTCTTTGTGCTACAAGTCTCCGCCGGGAGTTACATCTCCAACCCAAAGAGACTGATGCAATTTCACGTGTGCAAAAAAACCTATCCCTGCCTCTGTATGCATGTGTTTTGTGTTCAGTCAAATCTTTTAACGTACCGCTTACTACCCGTCCGCGCCGTCCCGAGACGCTCGTTTCTGCTCGGCGGAAGTTCTAATGAGTTTTTGGCACAGCTTGGGCTGATGCAGGAGGCGTGGATATTAAAGTAGACTTTGATGCCAGGTGGTGAATAGAGCTCTGTGGGAAAAAAACCACCGGGTTTGTCCTCAAAAGAAAACTGTCCAGCTGTATAAACAAAAGAAAACTTAATGATTGACTCTTTACTTTAGCACTGGAAGTAAAGTAGGCACTGAAGTGCTCACGCTTCTTTAGTCTGCTAACAATTATTAAGTAATTTTATTAATAAAATAGCATCTCCACATGATGGCTTCCTCAACAAAACTATATCTATTTGTTTTATTTTTGAGGGATCTCATTTAGGTCGACATGAAATGAAATAGAGCAGAGTAAATTTGACATCAACAACATGAATGTGTTGTGGTGATTTCATAACTATGACATCATTTGTAAGTCTTGCTCTCATTGGCTATTTTGAATCATTTCGGAACTCTCCAGACGAGCTACGGTAACCTGTGCGTCTGCTGCTGTGACTTGTAGTGTCAACCAAAGCATTTAAGAAACGGCAAAACAAATCTTCATTTCAAAATGTTTCAACAAACAAAAAGTGGAGGACGTGTCCTGTGTTACAGGGTTAAAGCTGATAGGAGGAGCATTTTTTTATGTATCAAAGTTTTCTAAATGTTTTAAATGATATTTCAGGTCTAAATCTGTCATTCTGATGAAGACCCTCCTTCCTCCTAGAGACCCCTTTGCATTTTTTCTTGCCGCCGACATTTTTTAGCCAATGAAATTCAAATGTCTGCATTCTCTCAACATGCATCAAACAAGCCTGTACCAGTAGGGGGCGCTCTCGTACAGGACGCTCCGTCTGTTTCTCTGTTTGCCGTCTCACTGAGGGCTCACAGCTCATTTCTACTAAAAACCTACCCATTCTCCAGCTAAAGATGGATTTATTTTTATTTTTAAACCTTTCACCTCACAGAATGACAAGGCTTGCCAGGGATACGCGTTTATTTTGGTCAGAAAGTTCATCCAGGGCCGAGTCAAGTTCAGCTTCAGAGTACCGCAGAAGCTAGCTGCTACAGAGCTAATATCAGAAGCAGCAGGGACAGAGAGGGCTCTTCAGACCCTCGTAGTGTTGGAATAAGAGTTGTGATCTATGAGTGATTAAACCCTACACAGTTTATGCCCGCAACATAATGCACCGTGTGCACACGCGCACACGCGACCGGACGCGTGCACACGCGACCGGACGCGCGTGTCGAGGTGTTTTGAGGAGGAGCCTTTGGACGCTAGATTCAAAAACTGCTCTCCTGATGAAATCCTCCACAATGTGGCTTTAATGTGCTTTGGAATTTAGATGTTTTGTTCAAAGATCTTTCTGTCGGTTTCTGACAGTGGTTCCTCGCTCTTTTGCAGCCTTGTACTTTCACGGAATGTTTTGTGCAAATTTGCATGCTTTAAACTTTTTTTTACAGCGCAGTGTTCATGCGTCCTGACGATCTCCTCCATAGCGGAGCGCAGTGCGTCCTGACTCCCTTTTGCGCGTTGACCAAGAGTCTGGATGAGTAGCGCCCTTATGCCCCCTTCCCTTTACGAGCTTCTTTTCTACAGCAAGGTGGGAATGAAAATCTACACTTTTACAAGTAGAAAAGATGTTTTTAAAGGTCCCATGACATCGGTTTCCATGTTTTCTGACTTATCTATCATGTTGCAACGTTGAGTTCTCACCTTAAACCTGCCAGAAAGAGCAAAAAACGGCGTCCATCTGTCTCCTAGTACAGCCAGTGAGAAGCTCTTCCAGATTTCAGACCCAGGTTTCAAACAGTTTTTTTCACTCCAGCCCGCTATGAGGTCATAGTGATCCGGACTTGCTTATATGGTCAATTCTCCTCCCACATGCACGTTCACGACACCTGGAGCGAGGCAGTGCCGCCGCCATTGACCATAGACCGTGTAGTGTTTAGTTTCAGTTTCGTTTCTCTTTCATGCGACGGCACTGCCCCCTACTGCAGCAGAAGTGTCAGGCTGCCAAATAAGGAGAAACCCAGCAGAACCGGAAGGCGGCGCTTTCTTCTGATCTCTGAGTTGCTCGTTAGGAAATAATTACAGCGTATTTTGAGTTCTAATGGTGCAACGCTGATCTAGAGGCATCAAAGATTACACCTGTTTAATATAAAGTGATTTAAATATGGAGTCACGGGCACTTTAACTGATTGACAGACTGCAGAATCAGAACCATGGAGCAGCATGATGTCTCCAAACGGTGCGCTCTCCGCTCCTCTCTTTTTCCTCCTTCTCTGTGTCCGACCTGAAATAATTAACATATTTGACCCGACCCGATTGAGACCTCTAGTGATAAACACAGAGCAGCTCTCAGATCACTTCTCTCAGCATCAGCTGTGTGTTTTTTTTTTACCTCAACGAGCAGGTGTCCGTCAGACGCGATCAGAAACATCAATGAAGTGATTTGTTCAGCCGTTCAGATGTCAGGTTGTGTTTAAACGAGATCAGTGTGAAAATGTTCATGCCTGTCTGAGAGAAGTGTATAAAGTGTGTAGTGAGGGGTTTTACAGCCTTCAAACTTCTGGAATTATTGTAAAAATATAAAACTGATACTTGGCGGGTTATTTTTAGAACGTAACTCCCAGAATAAACGAGGAATCACTGTACAGACACAGACCTGCTTAAATAAAAGTGACATTTACAAATACATTTATTTTCGATTACATTTTTGGGCCCACCCATTTTTTATTAGGCCCGGCCGAAAATCTATTTCTGGCTAGGCTACTGACTACTACCCTGCTAAAACTCTCTTTTTAAGCATTTTATAATGTGTGACTTTCTTTAAATATCAAAGTAAATGTTTCTGAGTGTTGTTCCTATGAGGTTAGTATCAGACAGCAGCTTCCTTTTGTAATATTGTTCTTTGGTTTAATGCAAATAATATCAACGTAAAGAGATCTGAAGCTTTACAAAATACATTCTCTTCAAAACTGCTAACATCTGGAAATAGATCTCAGGTTTATTATAGTGGAAATGGGTTGTGCTGTGATCATTTCAGTTTCAAAATGGTTTATTGTTCACTAATTGATACTGCAGCGATTTTGAGGAAAACCTCTTTGAGTCGTGTACGAGACTGGATGTAGGCGGGGGGGGGCATTGCCCCCGAAAATTCCATGACTGCCCCCCCCAAGCGCGATTGTATGCAGAAATAACAAATTTCAAAAATATTTCAGTGAAAAATGGTCAGAGTGAGCGCTCTCTTCCATTTGTCCTCATTCAAAGTAGCTACTGATGAATGACACAGAAAGAAAGAAAGAAAGAAAGAAAGAAAGAAAGAAAGAAAGAAAGAAAGAAAGAAAGAAAGAAAGAAAGAAAGAAAGAAAGAAAGAAAGAAAGAAGAACAAAAAAGAACAAAAAACAAAACAAAAAACATAAAAAGAACAAAAAACACAGAAAACAAAACAAAAAACACAAAAACAAAACAAAAAACACACAAAAAAACAAAAATAACAAAAACACACAAAAAAGAACAAAAAATACAAAAAACCCCAAAAAAGAACA
>SSNR01000039.1:2708269-2726959 GCA_006937965.1 Callopanchax toddi | reverse complement strand
AAAAAAAAAACACAAAAAAGAACAAATAAACAAACCAAACCTAACCAGATGAGGTCAGCCTCAACAGGGCATCAGCCAGTGTCCTACTTGTTCCGTCCCAAGCCCGGGTAAATGCAGAGGGTAGGGATCAAATATGAACATAAATCTATGGATAGAGGAACTGATATGATGATGTCATAGTTTTTGATGCGTTTAAGGGATTGGGGGGGATGTGATGACCAAAACATTCTTAGCATGTCCAGACTGGCCCCCCTGATATTCTACCTGCCCCCCTTAGTGGGGCTGGCTAGATCCGGCCCTGGTCGTGTAACAACCTTAAGACGTTCAACTAAATCGTTGTAAAGGACTAGTTTTAAATTCTTTGATTTCTGAAATAAGAGTTGCAGGAATGACGCTTCATAATGAGTTAATCAAATCTATGTTGTTTCTGTAACCATACAGCGTACTTTAAGACTCATCTCCTATTCAAGCCTGCTTTTTATTTGATCTTCATTCTAAGTGTATTCCAGTAAATTGGCTCTTGTTAGTGGAATACACGATACTTATTACAGTTTATTGCCTGGTCTGCTTTAAAGGAAAGAACTGCACACTCTTTCAGAGCATGCTTAAGTGTTTAAAGCCTAGAATAACTCTGTTAATCATCATTAAATATGATATTGAGGGTTTCCTGTCAGTTGCATACCTTATCCCTTCATATAGTCTGTGTCTTTAGGCCACACAGAACAAACAGAACTCCCGCTGCGGTGTCAGAACCTAGCGTGGCACTTCTATATAGAGACAGAGATTTTTTTTTTTTTATTTTAACAACAAAACAAGCCCACATTTTCAGGTTGGAGGAGCGGTGATAAAATGAGTCACCAACCTTAGTGTGAGAAAATCTGAGCCTGACGCTGCTGTGAAACTTTTGTTTTTCACACAATTCCTTGTTAGAAAAGAAAATCCACTTTCGTGTGAGTCCCCATTGATAAGACTGTTGTATTTTCTTTACCACTTGTGTTTTTATCTGATATTTGTTTGAAGTTTAGGCACCACGGAAGTAAGATTTCTCACAAACTGGTAAAAAAAAGAATTAAAAACATTAGGCTGAGATTAAACATGTCTGCAAAAAAACGACGTAGCAGCAGGTTTCAGTCATAATTTACCCGAATATAAACTGAACGCCTATTTTATTTGAACAATAGCTAAGTTAAAGGCACACTATGTAACTTTTTCATATTTTAAATCTTTTCCTTGAGCCAGTCTGTGCTAATCTGACCCTTTACAGGTTAATGAAAAGTCTTGGATCCAGGATACCACGTTTGTAACTTCTGAGTCTCTGGTCCGGTGTTCTGGAGTCTCACAAAGTCACGTATCTCAGAGGGTTAGGCTAACCCAATGTGGCTAGCTGTTATGCTAGCTCCGGAGTGTTTTTAGCTCCTGATTCCTGATTTTTCCCATCTCTCCCTGCTTGAACACAGCTGATTTCTCTGACTGAGTGATGAACCGCTCCAGTAGAAAGCAGTGAAGGCTGAGGAGACGTTTCAACTGGTAGATTTAGGGCTTTCTGAGCAGAAACAATGCTAACATTTTTATGGCAGTGATTTAAAACGGACACTAGGGGGCGCCAAAGTGGACCAAAACTGCATAGCATGCCTTTAAAATCATTATCAACAACTAATATTTATATTGGGTGGTTTGGATAAAAATTATACATGTTAATTGCAAAAACATCCAATGCAAAGTGGTGCCTCAGTGCATGAAACATCATCATGCAGACATAAGGGACAGGTGAAGGCAACCAGGTGTAGAAAACGTTAGTCACAGCTACTCTTATCTGGAAGCTGGTGCATTCTTCTTCTTTTTGTGCTTTTTTCTAACTGCAACAAAAGAAATGGAGTAAAGAAAGATATTATCTAAATCACTCCACACCAGAGCAAAGCATGAATGTCTAGTTCAGATGACTCAGACCTGCCTGTTTCCTTCAAATCAGCTGTATGGAAACATTTTATGGTCCTGATGGGCAAGACAGTAAGAGGTCACTGTATGGAGAGCCAAAGGGGTCATCATTTATGCAAGGAAAGCCAAATGGGTGTTTTGAAATATCCAAGGTGGGGAAAAAAAAAACACTTCATCAGGCGTTTTTTAAATCTCATTTGTGTTTTAATAGAAAGGCATTCAGCATTTGTTCCTTTTACCCGTGTTACTGACCCTCTATGGAATCACGAACCCAAATCCAAGATATAGGGATGCACCGATACTGATACTGGTATCGGCCCGATACTGGTATTGTCATATGTCACCTCCCTTGTGTCATATGTCTCCCTCTAGTGTCCTGTCTTGTGCTTTGTCTAACCCTCGGCCCTTTGTCTCCCACAGGTGTATCCTATTGTAATCCTGCCACCTGTGTCTCGTTCCTGTGATCACCTCCCTCTGTGTATATAAGCGTGCCTGTCTCGTCTGTGTTTGTCAGTTCCTAGTCGTAGTCGTGTGAGTACTGTGTCTGAGTCGTGTCTTCATGTTCCCTGTTTTGGAATAAATCATAACTTTGGATTTACATCTGCGCCTGGGTCCTCTCTACACGCACCAGTTCATGACAGGTATCAGTATCGGTTAAAGTTACCCGATACCAGTGGCTTCACTGTCTGTGACTTGTGATTTCTGTTGTAGTTTCCTATATTGAACACTAGGGGGAGCTATTGAGCTAAAGAGGAACAGTGTGGGTTGAGAGCTGGAGATGGTGCCAAATAGTTCATTTTATTTGGTTAAAATGTGGAAAACTGCAATAATTTCACTGTGAAATCACAGAAAATGGTTATTTTTCACCTTATATTTTAGTTTTGTGATCATTTTTATTAATATATATATATATATTTTATCTAACTCAGTTATTAGTTGCAAAAAGCAGAGAAGAAAAAAATAAAACCTGTATTCCAATTCGTTGCATTTTTTTTGTATGTGGTAGAAGTATCGGTATCGGTACTCGGTATCGGCGAGTACTCAGGTTTAAGTATCGGTACATCCCTACCAAGATATGTACCAAACCATGACGTACTGTGTTTATACCAGTCCACCTTAAGCAGAAACACTTCATCGTGTCAGTCATCTCAAGATTGGTAACAATTACAATGGGTAATTACAGCTTCGGCATAATTTATCAACCAATTTGTACAAATTTGATGGATGAAATGTATATGATAAGAATCACCACAGTTGCATGGATAATGGGGATTTCCCACACAGCAAAGAAACGGATTAGTTGAACATAAATCTTGACACAACAGTCCTTTTTGTATGCTGATGAACTCTTGTCAGAATAAAAGAAAAAGGGATATTGCTAATTATAGTTATTAAATGCATGTCTGTCAGTATCAGCTTGCTAGGAGGCAAATATGGGCTTACTGACTTATATGGAGAAACCACTTAATTTGCTAATTACGTGAACAGCCTCAGCTACTTATAGAAAACATTCATCCTGAAGGGAGATGCTGTGTCCCTCACTGTCACCAAAGGTCTTCAGCTGGCTTTTTAGCACATCTACCCGCCATGTCGGCTCACACTTGTAAGGCTTTAATGTCATTCAGAATGGAAAGTCAAGTGTTATTTCCATTTTATGGAGGCATAAAAATGCGTGGTGGCACACCATTCACTGTGAGGACATGGGGGGGGGGGGCAAAAAACGCTGTCAATATGAGCGACAGCCGGCGAGCTCGAGCCAACGCATGATTGAACTCCACAAACCACCTTCTGGGCAGAGGGTCAAAAGAGACTGAGACCCTGACAGAACACTTCAAGTCAGCCTCATAACTCATAACTAAGTCTAATTTAAGGAAGACAAAACAGGCTGCAGCTGAAAATAGCAGCTAATGAAACGTGCCCCGGAGCCGTGTTGTGGAGGGAGTGACACGATGATGTTGAGGCGATCGGACGTTTGATGGGCTGAGATTTAAAGGGAAGTAGAAGGAAAATGCCACTCGCTTAATGCTCTCATACAGTATTTCTGCGACACACCGGCAGACACCCCTTGCTCTTATTGACCGAGGACAGCAGACCTCAGGGCTGCCCTGGATGCCTCGCTCTAAGAGGACCGTTACACCCAGTGACCTGTGACCTCTTATTTGTCAATCCGTGTCACAGCTGGTCTTTTCACAGGTGATGCAGACTCATTTTTTTAAATCAAAGGATTCTTTGGATTTGTTACTCCAACATGGGGGTTGTGCTAGAAGAATTTCATTGTTTGTCATAATCTAGTCCTCAGTAGTCTGAACACCTCGCCTTTTTCCACGTATCCGGGTCCAGGTTGCGGGGGCAGCATCCCAAGTAGGGAATCCCAGACCGCCCTCTCCCCGGCCACCTCCACCAGCTCCTCCGGCAGGACCCCAAGGGGTTCCCGATCCAGATTGGGGATGTATTTGGGTCGACCCGGGGGCCTCCTGCAGGCAGGACATGCCTGAAACCCCTCCCCAGGAAGGCGTCCAAGAGGCATCTTGACAAGATTCCCGAACCACCTCAGCTGGCTTCTCTTGATATGGAAGAACAGTGGTTCTGGTTCGAGGCCTTTCCGAATGTCCAAGTTCCTCACCCTATCTCGTTCTTTTGGTCATTACTCAAAGCTCATGGTGAGGATTGGGACGTAGGTCGACCGGTAAATCGAGAGCCTTGCTTTCCGGCTCAGCTCCCTCTTCACCACGACAGACCGGTTCAGCGTCCATCACCGCAGACGCTGCCGCAATCCGCCTGTCGGTCTCCCGCTTTCCCTCACTTGTGAACAAAACCCCGAGGTACCTAAACTCCTCCACTTGAGGTAGGACCTCTCTCCCGACCCGGAGTTGGCAAACCACCGTTTTCATGTCCTGAACTCACCGTCCCACAACTTCCTCCTGAGAATTGTTCTAAATGCAGAAATTTTTTGCTATTTTTAAGGAATCTAGACAAGCAAATTTTTTTTGCACAAATCTAGAAAATTCGACCATATTTAAGAAGATTTGGCCTGTTTCAAGTAGGGCTGTAAGAATATATTTTCTTTTTAGTCAAAAATAAGACAAAATGTCTAAAAACAAGGCGATTTTACTTTCTTAGAAATCAGTTTTTGCAGTGTGGTGCATTCATGGACCAACGAAAATAAAATAAAAGAATTTCAGATTCACCAATTAGGCCAATCAGACTGAATACTGGCCAAAAGACAAAACTAATCATCAATGGGTTTTTTTTTAATGCATCTCTAAAATAGTCGTGTTGTTGAATTTAGGTATTTAGTAAAAATATAAAGTTGTACTGAATTGGAAGCTCATTTTTCAGGAAGCTGAAAGTTTTGTTAGGGTTTAAAACCCTAACCCTGCTAATCTAAGAGCATGAATTAAATGTTGAATTTAATCAGGTTTAAAGCTTAAAAATTAAAAAGTTGAAACCGAACACAAAGGGAACCTTGATCACTTTCTATATTTAGTAGATTTTATTTGATCATTTTCTAATAGGATATGTTAGAAATCATCAGCAAAAACTGATTTCTAAGAAAGTAAAATCGCCTTGTTTTTAGACATTTTGACTTATTTTTGTCTAAAAAGAAAATATATTCTTACAGCCCTACTTGAAATAGGCCAAATCTTCTTAAATATGGTCACATTTTCTAGGTTTGAGCAAAGAAACCTGCCAATGGGGTAAGCTAAATTTGCTTGGCTAGATTCCTTAAAACTAGCGAATTGTTCTAAATGCAGAAAATTTTGCAATTTTTTACCCCACTGCCAGATTTTTTTTTTTTTTTTGCTCAAATCTAGAAAATGTAACCATATTTAAGAAGATTTGGCCTGTTTCAAGTAGGGCTGTAAGAATAGATTTTCTTTTTAGACAAAAATAAGACAAAATATCTAAAAACAAGGCTGTTTTACTTTCTTAGAAATCAGTTTTTGCAGTGTAGTTTTCTGTTTTGCAACCTTTTTTGTGAAAGATTATGCAGAAACAAAAGAACACATCTTTATATGCACGCACGCCAACAATTTGTCATTTTAGCACAAGATGAGCAGAAACCTCCCTTTCTGGGTACGAGTGAAGAAAAACTGTTGCAGGTATTAAGTTGTGAATGTTTTATATTGTTCTTTTCTTGCCGTCTTCCGTGTCCATCATCACACCATCACTCCAAACGTGGCGCTCAACATGCATGAGAATGAGCTAATTCACCGCCTCTCCTTATTTCCCCCCAGACTCATTTGTGAGGCCTGGCGTCTGCCGAACACAAGCTGGATGCACACCAGCAGGTTCACAGTCAATTAAACAAAACACAATGCTGCGGTGATGAATAGAAAGCCAATGGATCTGACGATAATTTGCGCCCTCGTAACATCACGCGCGGAACTTTGTTTCCGAAACGATCTGTGATGCCGTTATAAAGAAAAGGCAGAAACAGAAAGAGGGTGAGATCCCGTGGAGCTGCTAGCATCAGCATTCAAATTGTGTAACAGCAAGCCAGTTATGAAAAGCCTGTGTGCATGTGGGTGTGCTGCTTTTAGTCAAGTGCAAACATTTTAGCCTTAAGAGGGAGACCTGCCAGAGTCCACTGCCAATATGAATGCACTATCAACACCCACACTATTCCCAGTAACTCGAGCCCACACCTCATACATATAAACAGTGCAAGCAAGCACACACACCAAACAAGCTCTCTGCATACATTTACATTTGCATATAATTATATACTCTCGTGTGCATTTTAACATGTTTCCACAGCGAACAAATATGTGAACTTGCAGAATCACCAGGCAGACTAATGAAGCTGTTACAACACGGTGTAAAGCCACTGAAGGCAGAATAAAGCTCCTCTAAGTTTAAGATGGCACCGCGGAGGCCCGTTGCATCAGCCAGAGACGGCGCTGATGGCGCACGGGAGTCTAATAACTGACTCACTAATAAAACATTTGGTCCTAATGAGTTTTATCTTAATATTTGAGTTAACCTCACATCTCAAACAACTTATAATTAGATGAGTGAGAAGTAAACTTTAATGACCTTTCCAAAAACTGCACGTGTAAGCGTTTCCAGTGAATCAAATACACTGCAAAAACTGATTTCTAAGAAAGTAAAACAGCCTTGTTTTTAGACATTTTGACTTATTTTTGTCTAAAAAGAAAATATATTCTTACAGCCCTACTTGAAATAGGCCAAATCTTCTTAAATATGGTCACATTTTCTAGATTTGAGCAAAAAAAATCTGCTAATGGGGTAAGCGAAATTTGCTTGTCTAGATTCCTTAAAAAATTGCAAAATTTTCTGCATTTAGAACAATTCGCTAGTTTTAAGGAATCTAGCTAAGCAAATGTTGCTTACCCCATTGGCAGATTTTTTTGCTCAAATCTAGAAAATGTGACCATATTTAAGAAGATTTGGCCTATTTCAAGTAGGGCTGTAAGAATATATTTTCTTTTTAGACAAAAATAAGTCAAAATGTCTAAAAACAAGGCTGTTTTACTTTCTTAGAAATCAGTTTTTGCAGTGTAGGCAGCTTGGTTTATATTAGACACAGATCAGAACGCATTTTTTCCTTGTGAAAACAAAAATGAGTGAAAGGAGTTTCATTCGGCGTTAAGGACTTGTTTAGAAAATGTTAATATTTTCAGAGTAGCATTCTGAAATAAACTCTGGAAATATGTGGAAACTTTTCTCTTTCAAGGTTTTGAACAGCTTTTCAATTTGCAGTTATAAAACAAACATGGGTCTTAAAGTGCAGAATCTCCGCTCTAAAGCAGGAATAAAGGCTTAGGAGTACGTAAAACTCCTATTTCAGGGTTTTCATTTTAAATGGACAATTTACTCAGGATGATTATAGACAATGCCTCCGGGTCACTGCTAAACAGTACTGGGATACTATAGTTTCTGCTCAGACAACCACATGCTATAAAGCTTACTGGGTGGACGAGAACTTAAATGTAATAAGACATTAACCCACAAATTTAAAACACTGATTATATCAATTAAGCTTCATGAAAAATATGAAGCAAGATTTGAAAATAAAATTGAGTTTGAAAAAAGTCTGAGCAATAACTTCTCTCTCCTAAAAAAAAAAAAGGCTCATTCCATCCTGTTCAGGGTCACGGAGAGCTGGTGCCTGTTTCCAGGGTCGGGTACACGCTGGGCAGGTCGCCAGTCCATTACAGGACCAACGCAAAGACACACAAAACAAACAGCCATGCACACACACACACACACTCACACGCTTAAATTCAATTTAGACTCCTTAATTAACGTAATGTGTTTAGACTGCAGGAGGAAACCAGAGTACCCATGATGCAGGAACAATGAGACCATGCACAGAGTCCATTGTTGAGGTTGTCACCTTAGTTGTGCTGCTTCAGTGCTAATCCCTGCTGTAACATGCACCTCACTGCTTCAGATGGAGACATATCCTCAGTTCGAAGCTACACTACATCACCTTATGTGTTTATTAGTGGTGGGACTTGATTTGAAACATCACGAAACCCATAGATATCATATATAGTGACTAGATGGATCATCCGGGGTACAACAGCGTAGCTATACGGCGGCCATCTTACCACCGAGAGCTGACGTTCTGCTCTCTACGGCAGCAGATGGAAGGTGAGCGATCAACTTAACTAAAAATACTCATAACTTGATGAACGGATTTACAAACGGGTTACCTTCTTACAAACCTTATTATGTATAGACCTGAGATAGAATACTTTCATTTTATAAGTTTCCCGACTATTATCGATATATTTCACAGCCGTTTGAAAATCAATTACAAATTGAGCAAGTTAGAGGTATTTAATAGTACATGCTCCATTGACACCAATGTTGGGAGCAGCTGTCTGTGGTAAGATGGCCGCTGTGTAGCTATGTCAGGGTCCATTGGCGAACAGCGCGGGTAAGATATCTAGCCATTATATATGATATCTATGGCCTTGTCTCAATACTCGCACTTCCACCCTACGGTCTTCGATGAAGTGCACATGGAATTATGGGTAATACCCTTCGCTGAAGTGTGCACCCATGCGGACTTCGGCGAAGTGCGTAGCGAGGGTGGAAAAGGGGGCGGGGCCAATGTCCGGATCCTACAGCCAGGAGAATCGGGACACCCTAAGCACTCGTGCACCTCCGCGGGAACGCGCAACTGAGGGGGTGGAAGTGCGAGCATTGAGACGCGACCTATGACGAAACCGGAAACGTCCGTCACAAAACAATACAAGGCTGGAACTCGGAACCAAACATTAGTTCCGACCCCCGGATTATTAGTTCCGCTTGCATCAAACGCAAGCTGCGATTAATTGCATTAATTTTCTAAATAATCAAAATTAATGCATTAAATTCCCACCCCTAGTATTTATATATCTCTGATTTCTATGTTTTAATTAACAAAAAATAAACTTGGCTGTAGGGCTGTACAGGTAATCACATTGTTAGTTCAATTTCAGCTTCAAACAATCAACGTACAAAAACTTCCAAATGACACAAACTTCCCTTTCCACTGAGGCCTAAACCCGTGAGCGCCTCAGGCTGGTGTTTTATAAAGTCTGCACATACATGTAAACATGGCAGAATAAAGGTAACGCCCACTGGAATAAGATGCACATTTAAAAACTTTAAATTATTCAAAATTTTGACCCCTACAAACTCCATGAGTGGGATCCAAAATATGTATTGATTTAGTGATGCAGATGTCTTGTAGATTGCACTGACTCCTCTTTAATAGCAGCACTTTGTTCCTGTAATCAATCAAGTGGGAAATCGGGCTTAATTGGTGTCTACATGTTTTATAGTAATGTCTGAATGTCACACAAATATGCATTTTATTCTTTTCCTAGACAAATCTAACATTTCTAAATGATTCCAGGATGATAAACTAATTCTGCAACCTGCTGACATAAATCTGTGTCTGCAGCCTCTTTGAAACATGAACTCTGGGTATTTTAGGCTTTTTATGTAATAAAAAATACAAAGGTTTTATTTTCTGAAGATATTTATTTAAACGATACAACTGTATAAGCAGGGTCCGAAATTAAATTTTTGAGTCACCGGCCAAGCCAAACATACTTTTTTACCGGCCAAAATTCTAAATGACTTAGATCTACCCAAAGCACGTTATTCTATAATATGATATTATGTTAGATCCAAACAGAAAGGAATGAAACTTAAAGCGGACAGGAGGAGTATTTTTCTCTGTATCAAAGTTTTCTAAATGTTCTAAATGATATTTCAGGTCTAAACTATGATCTATGGGTTGAGTTCCACAACATCTGTCATTCTGATGAAGACCCTCCTTCCTCCTAGAGACCCCTTTCCATTATTTCTTGCCGCCGACATTTTTTAGCCAATGAAATTCAAATGTCTGCATTCTCTCAACATGCACGCGCATCGACCAAACCTGTACCAGTAGGGGGCGCTGTTGTACAGGACGCTCCGTGTGTTTCTCTGTTTGCGTCTCAGCCTCACGGCTCATTTCTACTAAAAACCTACCCATTCTCCAGATAAAGACGGATTTATTTTTAAACCTTTCACCTCACAGAATGGCAAGGCTTGACAGGGTTACGCGTTAATTTTGGTCAGAAAGTTCATCCAGGGCCGAGTCAAGTTCAGCTTCAGAGTCCAGCAGCAGCTCTCTGCTAACAGAGCTAATATCAGAAGCAGCAGGGACAGAGAGGGCTCTTCAGACCCTCGTAGTGTTGGAGTAAGATTGTGAACTGTGAGTGATTAAACCCTACACATTGAGCGGTACAGTTTATGCCCACAACGTAATGCGCCGCGTGCACGCGACTGGACGCGCGTGTCGAGATGTTTTGAGGAGGAGCCTTTGGACGCTAGATTCAAAAACTGCTCTCTTGATGACATAATCCACAATGCGGCTTTAATTAAATAATCATTAATAAAAACTACTTTTTACTCATTTCAGATTTTTTATTTTATTTTTTTAGAAATGTTTTTAATGAACTCTCTTAATGAAATCTAGTCAGACTCCTTGTTTTCTCTCCATGAAATCTGCCCTCCTGCGTCTGACAGTCTCACAGCCTCATTGTTGGAGTCCCTTCATCGTCTTATTTCCTAGGACCGATGAGTTGTTACGGGTCTTTTAGCGTACTGGAGAAAACGGAGCAGCTCATCTGTGCAGATTCCAGTGTTGTGCTTAAATCTGCTCCCCTGAAATACTATGTTCACCTGTGTAGGGAGCGGATAAAACGCTCAGCGATTCTGTCAGTGTTTAAAACAAAACAAAAAAAAGTCAATTTTACATTTGTATTAATTTATTTACTGTGAACTAAATAAAGTATCAACTTTGACACGACTACGTGTTGTAGAAATCTTTTAGAAGTGCTGTGAAGCTCGCGATTTGACATGGGGGAACAGAACAATTCAGGGGAACAGACTTCTGCACAACACCTGTTGTGCCCTGTAGTCAGCGTCAACATCAACATCTCCACCGCCACCTCCAGTTCACCACTTTTCATTAAATCTTCTGGCTGCCATTGGTCCTGGTGGTTTCTCTTCCAGTTCCATTACTTTTCTTTTTGAAGACTGGCTGACTCCAGTTCTAAACCGCCACATATCGCTGCTAGCTTTAGCACGGAGCTAACTGCTGCTGCACTGCAAAAACAGATTTCTAAGAAAGTAAAATAGTCTTGTTTTTAGACAATTTGTCATATTTTTGTCTAAAAAGAAAATCTATTCTTACAGCCCTACTTGAAATAGGCCAAATCTTCTTAAATATGGTCAAATTTTCTAGATTTGAGCAAAACAATCTGCCAATGGGCTAAGCAAAATTTGCTTGTCTAGATTCCGTAAAACTAGCGAATTCTTCTAAATGCAGAAAATTTTGCAATTTTTTAAGGAATCTAGACAAGCACATTTTGCTTACCCCATTGGCAGATTTTTTTTGCTCAAATCTTGAAAATTTGACCATATTTAAGAAGATTTGGCCTGTTTCAAGTAGGGCTGTAAGAATATATTTTTTTTTTAGACAAAAATAAGTCAAAATGTCTAAAAACAAGGCTATTTTACTTTCTTAGAAATCAGTTTTTGCCTTGATGAACAGTGAATAGATAGGAGGAAATGCCTGAGGGTGCGACTCTCACGTTTCGCGATTCATCGAATCACATTCCATCGAAGAGGACTGATAAACAGAACTGATTTGTTGCATAATGTACTCGCCATGTGGCGGATGACGCTCCAAATTTTACTCGCCAAGTGGAGCAATTTGGTCGCATTTGGCGAGTGGCGAGTGTTAATTTCGGACCCTGTGTAAAAGGATGAAAAAGTTTGGTACACAGATCTTAGAATAGTCTACACTGAAAAAAGTAAACATTGGTCTAACCTAAAAAAACAGGGGTCTAACGTAAAAAAATTGATGTAATCGGTCACATATAATTTAATTAGGTTTATCCAAGTTAATCTTTTTAGTTTACTTTGAACAAACTTAATACATTAACTTTGAAAGAACGTGAATAAATTACATGTGACCGATTACATCAATTTTTTTACGTTAGAACACCCATTTTATTTTTTCAGTGTACAGTGCACTATGACACTGTGTGAGTGTGTGTGTTTTAAGGGCATCGCTTGATGCTCTTATTTTGACGAGCTGCACCTCAGTATTTCTGGTGTGCATTCACCCGAAGAGGAGAAATAAATGCAGTGGTTTTTGTACTTAATGACTAATCAAGATAAATTATTGTGATTATTTTTCCATAATTGAAAAACCCTACTTGGCTATAAACCCTCTTCAATATTCGGAGAGCCTCCTTGAGTTCTTCAAAGTCTCCGCTAAAACATTTATAGGCTGCAGAAGACAAAAATAATTGTTGCATCTCGTGCATTGATGTAAAATATGTTTTATAAACACAGAGAATGAAGATTTGTTATGTTTTTAGATAAATCTGATCAAGACAAAGACTTAATCTACATTCAGAGCCCTGTTGTCATTTTCTAAACTGACAACATCATGCACAGCTCACTTGCAAGATGCAGAAAAATGATCGGCCATATTGCTCCGTAATGAGGTTGAAAGTGATTCTGGGAGATCACGTGCGCAACTTTTTAGTTCGCCATCTGCAGAGATGAAGGTCACCGCGACACGGCGAACCAAACAGCACAACCCCTCACCCCGTCACAGTGTCGAACAGGCGACGTTGCTGCTCCTCATTACAGATCACCTCCTCGCTGATTAATTAGACTCATTCTGCTAATTGAAAATCACCCCCCACACACGGTTCTGCTATAAAACCGAGAGAGGAAAGATGGTTTTCATCCCGCTCTGGAGGGGACGAGCCGCCGATTTTCCTCGCTTTATTAAATCAACAAGTGACCGGCGTGTTTTTCTCAATATCTCCTTGGCGTCATTCCCTCCTCGTCTTTGATTGGTTCGGATATCCTCTGCTCGTTTGTCATTCGTGCTGTGAGTGACAGCCAGCCCACACCGGCTGCCCTGGGAACAATTGGTGTAACGAGCCAATTACCTAATTAAGCCTAAACGGGAACATGGATACTCATTTGTGAAAATAAACCAGGATTTAAAAAAAAGAAGCATAAATAGCTCAAAAAACACATGTTCATGCATAAAGGTCAACAAAAAGAAAAACAAAATAAAGTGCCAATAGACGCCTCGTCTCGTATGCATGAAGCGAAGAAGCAGACAATATGGTGATTCATTTATTCTAATGATTCTGCTGACATCAGCCAAGGAAAGGAGTGGATCAGTTCTGTCTCATCGTCACAGGGAGAGAGAAAACTCTTAGCCTCCTGACTCGTAATAGCGTGGCTGCATATCAAACTGTAAACAGATGCGAGCTGAATAAGTTACTGTTTCTCCTCCAGACCGGCATCAATCTACATCAGGACACGTGGCGTCCATTGATCATGCAGCAGGGCGGAGGCTTTGATGAAAACGCTCTATAAATTAGGCCGATGTGATGGAAAACTGAATGTGTAATATGCTCCCGCCTTGCTTATTGGACACTGAATATGCAATGCATCAAATCACAGGGCCCAGGTATTGATGTTTAAAGACATTCAGGAGTGTAAGTACACTCTAAAAAAGAATATGTGAGCTGTAGTTGAGGTGATGGACTTATTTACCTAAATCTGACCGATTATTTTGGTTTAGTCAGGACAACTAAAATTTTTGGGTTCAATCAACGTAAAATCAGTGATGTTCACACTAGAAAAAGATAAGTTGAACCAACTTAATTGAATTGCTTCAGTTGGTAACAAGCTATTGAATTAAGTTTATCCAACTTAAATTACTAGGTACAAATTTATTAATTTAAGTTGGATAAACTTAATTCAATTGCTTGGTACCAATTGAAGCAATTCAGTTAAGTTGGTTCAACTATTCTCTTTTTTCAGTGTAAATACTAAACTCCATTCAAGGAGCAGGACAACATGTTGAAGTATAAAAAGTGTTCATTGCATAATATTTTTAAAATCATCTGAAACAGTGAGCAGCTTGGTGCTGCATGTTGTTAGCACTGTTACAGTCAGGAGGTTGTGGGTTCGCTTCCCAGCTCTGTGGCCAGCTTGCATGTTCTTCATGCATGTGTGAGTTTTCTCTGGCGCCCCAGGCTCTTTAAGTTCAAAGTCATTGATAATGTGCTTTTTGATCATTCAGTTTTTCATTTGGAAAAACCTAAAGATTTGAGTTGAATTTACATCAATTTAAGTCAGAAGGATTTGAATTTTGGATTTGAGTGAGTTTGACTTAAATTCGTCAAGTTAAACAAACTTAATAATTTAGTTGGATAAACTAAGTTGGTTCAACTATTCTCTTTTTTCAGTGTAGAACACTGAGAATCCTGAATTAGTAAACGGGGATTGGAGGTAGAGTCCTTGCGTTTGATATATCGGCTTGATACGTTTCTTAAACGTGTTCTTTTCTCCTCCTGATCGGTGATCTGGAGTGGCGAGCCCACATCCTATTTTTAAGAATTAAAGTATTTTGGGAACTCACTGAGTGGAATAATGTGACACTTAGAGGCCACCAGGTAATGAGAGATGATGGGATCATGTGTCAGTGGGTAAATCACACGCGACACGTTGAAATGTTTTATCTGCCGGAGCAGAAGTGATGTGCAGAGTGCAGGGCTTTCATGTCTTCAAAAAAAAAATATATGACACGGTTTTTCAAGACGACCATACAATGAGCATCCAGCAAAAAAAAAAAAAACAGACATCAAGCTCAATGCCTCTGCATGTTTGTTATTAAGTGTTTGTTGTAAATCTCTTTACGACAGAATCAAGACTGGCAACAACTGTGACTCTGATCAAGTCCGTAGCTAATCCCTGATGACTGAGCCTCCAATCTGGGCTACAAACAGTAGGGATCAAGATAAAGGGAAATGCACGTGTGTGTGTGTGTGTGTGTGTGTGTGTGTGTGTGTGTGTGTGTGTGTGTGTGTGTGTGTGTGTGTGTGTGTGTGTGTGTGTGCTCACAAACCCATAGATGTGCAGGAGGAGGCAGAACAGAGTATGCATAAAGAGCCAAGTGAAAGATAAATGGGTGGGAGGTAGAAATGTGAGAACGGGGAGGAGGAGGACCTGAATACGTGAAAATAAAAATAAAAAGTGCTGAACAGGAGAACAAAAGACGCAGGAAAGTCACATCTGATTTGTCGGAGAAAAAAGGGCGGGATGGAAAAATGGCAGTTATGATCGCAAAGAAGGACGAGGGAGCGGAGATTGTAGCGGTGACCTGTGTTCTCGATGGCTGTGATAACGAAGGGGAGGAGCAGGACAGAAAGGGCTGAGGATTGACTTTTTTTTTTTGTCTCTCTTTATTTTCTGCTGGGAGTCAGCAGGTTTGGGGTGTGGAGTGAGTGGATCGATGTGAGTTTCTATTGCCAGAATACTCTCCTCCATCTCTGACAAGCTCCACGCTGGCGTGGTGGACCACTGGGATGCAGCCAAACAAGAAAAATACAAAAAACTGACGTCATTATGCCCTCCTAACCAGTATTAATAAAGTACACTGTAAAAAGAAAAGGTGGAATTAACTTAATTCAATTAAGTTTATCCAACTTAAATTACTACACTGCAAAAACTGATTTCTAAGAAAGTAAAATAGCCTTGTTTTTAGACATTTTGACTTATTTTTGTCTAAAAAGAAAATATATTCTTACAGCCCTACTTGAAATAGGCCAAATCTTCTTAAATATGGTCACTTTTTCTAGATTTGAGCAAAAAAAAAATCTGCCAATCGGGTAAGCAAAATTTGGTCGTCTAGATTCCTTAAAAAATTGCAAAATTTTCTGCATTTAGAACAATTCGCTAGTTTTAAGGAATCTAGCCAAGCAAATTTCGCTTACCCCACTGGCAGATTTTTTTTGCTCAAATTTAGAAAATTTGACCATATTTAAGAAGATTTGGCCTATTTCAAGTAGGGCTGTAATAATCTATTTTCTTTTTAGACAAAAACAAGTCAAAATGTCTAAAAACAAGACTATTTTACTTTCTTAGAAATCAGTTTTTGCAGTGTAGGTACAAATTTATTAATTGAAGTTGGATAAACTTAACTCAATTGCTTGTTACCAACTGAAGCAATTCAGTTAAGTTGGTTCAACGACTCTCTTTTTTCAGTGTACTGCATGTGTTTTTTTTGTATGATGACGTCTACAGGGCCCGTTAACATCTGTTTTCTGCTTCACGTCTTGCCACAGAAACATTTTCTCAGCAGGGTTATTTATCCCAGACATAAAGCCTCCTCACAAGTTCAGCATAATTATCATCAAATCTAGAAAAGGGGGAGTAAAGTCACACCGAGCCTTGGACTGTCGTACTGTAAATTAATTGAGAACTGCGAGGTTGAACATGCACATAAAGACCTAAAGTGTTCATAAAAACCCACAAACAAGGACACACATACAGAATTGAACTACTTATTAAAACTAATTTGCCAGATGCTGCTTGTGTGACGTCGAACCACAACTCTGCTCTTTAATAGACGGCGAGAGTGTCTTCATTTCCCGTACCGCTGCACTCTTTGTCCTCTCACACGGGGAGTTTTACTGTCCAGTCAATACACGAAGAAAACAAAAGGCTGCCTTTTGGACCAGACCCAGGTCGTTCAAGCCTGCAAATGGGTTTTTGAGCCGCCTATCGAGGAGCCCCAGCATGAAGTAACCCTTGCATCCCGCTCCACGCAAGAGCGGAGAAGGAATGTAAAATAAAGTGTAAAACACACCGGATAAGTCACAGGAGGAGAGAGAGTGTAGCGGTGACATTGCCCTTCAGAGGGTCCTTAACCTGGCCCACTCGGGCAGGACTAACTCACTAATGTGCGCTGTATGAAAAATGTAAGTGGCTTAAATTACATTAGATTAAGGCAGCCGTGAAGCGAATAAGTGACAGAATCAAACAATAAGCCTCCATGGTCGTAGTCCCAGCAGGAAGGGGAAGCGTTAGTCCTCAGGTCCGCCACCAACAGCCTGTTGGACACGCGCCACCGGTAGGTGGAGGGGAGTTAATGCTCGTTACCTCGTCCTCTGCGGGAATATTGAGTTAAATTACAATCACATAACCTGAAATATGCTCTAGCATCTTGGTGTTTTATTTATTTGCTGTACCGCTACATCAATTTGTGTCACCGGCGCGGCCGCGGCGTGCCTAAATGAGGATGCAGTGGAGTTTTCTTCCTGCAGATTTGAGGGTTTTGCAGCTCTAGATAGATAAGCTATGACTTTTAATTCTGCATGTATTAACATTTTATTACCATCAACCGAGACCGGATGTAGGCATGGGCAAGGGGGGGCATTGCCCCCCCCAAATTCCATGACAGCCCCCTCCCCCAAACGCGATTGCATGCAGAAATAACAAATTTCAAAAATACTTCAGTGAAAAATGGTCAGAGTGAACGCTCTTTTCCGTTTGTCCTCATTCAAAGTAGCTACTGATGAATGACACAGAAAGAGAAACAAAAAACACAAAAAAGAACAAAAAAACACAACAAAAAACACAGAAGAAAAGAAAAAACACACAAAAAGAACAAACAAAACATAAAAAACACAAAAAAACAAAAACACAAAAAAGAACAAAAAAAAGAACAAAAACACAAGAAAGAACAAAAAACACAAAAAAACTAGACATAAAAACACAAAAAAGAACAAAAACTAACAAAAAACACAAAAAAGAACAAAAACACACAAAAAATAAAACATAAAAACACAAAAAGAACAAAAAAACTAAACATAAAAACACAAAAAAGAACAAAAACAAACAAAAAACACAACAAAAGAACAAAAACACACAAAAAATAAAACATAAAAACACAAAAAGAACAAAAAACACAAAAAAGAACAAAAAACACAAAAAACTAAACATAAAAACACAAAAAAGAACAAAAACAAACAAAAAACACAACAAAAGAACAAAAACACACAAAAAATAAAACATAAAAACACAAAAAGAACAAAAAAACACAAAAAAGAACAAAAAACACAAAAAAACTAAACACAAAAACACAAAAAAGAACAAAAACAAACAAAAAACACAACAAAAGAACAAAAACACACAAAAAATAAAACATAAAAACACAAAAAGAACAAAAAACACAAAAAAGAACAAAAAACACACAAAAAGAACAAAAAACATAAAAACACAAAAACGCACACAAACAACGCAAAAAGAACAAAAACACACAAAAAACAAAACATAAAAACACAAAAAAGAACAAAAAAACACAAAAAGAACAAAAAACACAAAAAAACTAAACATAAAAACACAAAAAAG